>CAMOHE010030556.1:0-53612 GCA_946598075.1 Artocarpus hirsutus
ATAATTATTTAAAAGGCAAAAAGTTCTTCTTTAATCTTTCATATAAGAGAAAAATAAATAAATGCTTTCTATTAAAAACATTTTAGTAGGAAATGTTTTTTTTTTTTTCCTGGGGAGAAGTTCGAAAATGCACACAAAATGATGGCTATGGAATCACTTTATTTTTTTAAAATTTTCATAGATCTGATCTTTTAAAAATTAATTTTTATAAAATTATACATGTTTAAATACGGTATAACTTATGATTAAAGTGCATATTCTTTACTATAAAAAATTAGTCGCTCAATTGCTTTGTCTAACAGTAGTCATCATGATTTATCACCTTACAAGCTAAAAATAATATCAATGTGGCCCGAATCTCAAACTAGTCTTTTTTCTTCTCTTGCAGATGTGTGATTGTTCATATTGGATGGATAACGTGGGGCCTATGCTTTTTTTTTTTTTTTTTTGCTTTTAAGGGCCTATGCCTGTTTATTCAATTCGAAGGCAAATGGTCCGAAGCATATGGTAACTTCTTTATATCATCGAAGTATTTGGAAATTGGAAGAACGACCGACAAAAGACATGCTCTGCTGGTAAGAACTCTCGACTTTTTTTTAATTTTTAGTTACTAGTTAAACGTGCTTCGTCTCATGCATGAGTTGAACATAGTATGTCTCATACATAGCATGTCTTCTTGAAAAAAGAAACTCTATTTTTAGGAGATCAAACACAAAGAATAAAGGAACGGTACAAAAGAATTTTCTCCTTAACTATCACACGTAAAAAGCACAATCCAACAATAAAGAGGCGTTTGATATACAGTAATCCTAAAAATGTGAATAAGAATCTATAACATTCTCACTTTGGTGCAAGAATTACGATAGATTCCCAAAAAACTCAACCCCATGGGATTCACTTTATCCTATTTTGGGGTAATCTGAATCCCACCCAACATGATGATATTCATATTCTTAAGATCTCAGGCCCATGAGAATCTCACATTCCTTTCCATGATGATGAAAAGATTCTGTATGACCCACAAAAAGACCAAAAGATTCCTACCCCATCATGAAAAGAAGAAAAATATCTGAATCTTCAACTGAAATTGGTTAGATAATGAAATCACAGGTTGGTCGTTTAATAATTACACAATCACATTCAACTTACGTTTGAGAGTTGATATTTCTATACTGCGTTTTCTTTCCGGATCCACAAAAAAAGAGAAAATAGACTCTTCAGAGTCATGGGGCTATAAAATTTAAACCAACAGGCAAAGTACTTGTCAACAATCTTTCGCAGAATCATCGGGTGACTTGGGTTCTACCTTTGGCTTGGGCGGGACCGAAGGAGGAGGAGAGCCATCCACTCCCATTTCGAGTTTGAGATCGTTGATGCTTTGCTCTAACTCGTGTATTCTGCCGCCCATCTCATCAAGTGCAACGTAGTTAAGGAGATCAAAAAATAAAGGGGAAAAAAGAACATTTGGATTCACAATACATAGTGGAAAAGCTTAAAATCAAATATCATAAAGCACTTTCAGATATTCTTTGCTAGAGCCGGCACATAACTCTAAACAAAAATCAAGAAGTCAAGTCCAAGTATGACCATAAAAAAAAATAGACAAAAATTATGTAAAATATCCATCATGCTATCCACCAAGATGTAATTTTCAGACATGCTTTCCAACAAGCCAAATATTATGTAACTTATGAGGCCAAAGCCTACAGAAGACTTTAATACCCACCGAGAAGTTTCACAAAAAGGACAAAAAGGCAACACAAATCAGAGAAACATACATTTCTCAGAAGGCTTTGATAATGTGGACAAGTTAGAATCAAAATGCTACCGAAATCAAGATGATATCCAACCATTACCAAGAACCAAACTGAATGATTATATTCTCCTAATATGTAGGAAAATGGAATAAAGTAAAAAACGAATCATAAAAGCCAAATATTATGTAACTTATAAGGCCAAAGCCTACAGAAGACTTTAATACCCACCGAGAAGATCCACAAAAAGGACAAAAAGGCAACAGAAATCAGAGAAAACATACATTTCTCAGAAGGCTTTGATAATGAGGACAAGTTAGAATCAAAATGCTACCAAAATGACGATGATATCCAACCATTACGAAGAACCAAACTGAATGATTATATTCTCCTAATATGTCAGAAAATGGAATAAAGTAAAAAATGAATCCATAAAAGCAGAAATAATGATGAAATAAGGATATTCTTTGTGATGATGGAGTCAGACATTGCCTGGAACCTTGATTGCTGCACAATACAAACAATATCAGCTCAATTCCTTACTCTAGCATCAATAATCAATTACAAAACCTAACATATATATGAGCAACTCACCATTTGCTGAAGAAGATTTTGTACCTGAAAAACGCAAAAGAGAGAGGCTTTAATTGTTCCGCTTCAGAAATATGCTAATGTCATGATAGGAAGAGGCTATGTCAAGTGCAAAACCCAAAAAGTCAAACTCAAGACTCAACTACCTTACTTCATAAGTTCCAAAACCTTGTTCAATTCTTAACTTCGTAAGAATTATACTACTTCTTTATGGGTTCCAAACAGTTACCATTCACAATTTCTTCATTACTTGATTCCCCAACTTGTCTTCATATTGTGTGTCCCCTGCAGCATATACTCTATGATATTTACGTAACTAGCCACAAACTTAGGAAACTTAACACACAGAAAAGCAACCCTTATGTCTAAAATTCACTCAACTTAGTACTTAGGAATCTTAACGTGCTAAAAAGCTACCCTTATGTCCAAAATTGATTTAATTTCTTCAAAAAAAAAAATTAAGAAGAAAAAAAATAAAAGACTCGCACGAAACTCACAAATGCAGTCATGTCGGCAGTGCTCTGCTTTGAGTCATCCCCTTCATGTCCATCCTGCCGAAAAAGTAACCAAGTTAATACTAAGAAACTTCACCGTCATGTGATTAGTAGTATAAAATTTAGATACAGCACAGATAAAAAAAAAAAAAAAAAAAGGAAAGAAGTAATCAGCTAAGAAAGGGTTGCTAACAGAAGCACCCATTTTCATTTGATGACTTTGAATCCCATGACTTACTTTTAAATTTTACCAACTATTGATTTTGAGACGGAAAGCCAACGCATGGTCATGATCAAAAGCAGTAGGTTTTCTTCACCAACACACTTAAAAGTCAGAAACCTCATGACATGGGCTTCTATAGAACAGAAAGACTCAACTAGAGCTCGTCCCATGTTCTTGAAAGTTGATATGAATCTAAGAGCCCATTTGGGAACATAAGTTCAAACCAATTTTGTTACCGAGTTACACAAGTTCAAACCAATTTTATTAAAGAGTTTTCTCTCCTAAAATCTGAATTGCTATGGTGTTTTAGGTTCAAACAATTTGAACCATGTTCCAAAACGGGAACTAAACCAGGCTCAATTACAGCTTCAACCCATGATATTATTTAGCATACGCACTAAAAATACTTTCGTATCAATGCGTTAGTGTGTGTGTGTGTGTGTGTTAGAATTGTGCATATGAGAAAAACAAACAGGTATATTCACTGGTTTAAAAATAAAGATAAATTGTTTTAAATTTCTAGGACAAAACAGAATCGAAGGCCAAGAGATTAACAGAAAACGGGAAACTCAAGCGTGACAAAACAGATCGACTATTTGAAGATGCAGATATAGATAAAAAAAAATACATGGAAATTTGTAAAAAAAATGTGAAAATAAAGAATTACCTTTAAATTTGCGATATATGAAAGGAAAAATTAAAACGAGAAAGGAACAATTACCATTGTTGGAGCTCTATCCGCAGGGTAGGGCTTGAAAACTCGGGATTGGGGAAATGCAAAGCGGATGGGACGAGAGAAGGGGCTGGCTCCAAAGTTCCAATTTTTCGAACGCGAGGTTGAGGCTGTAGAGGCAGTCAAATTACGAATATGTCCCCGACAGCAATTTTTTTATTTTATATATATATATATATATATATATTTTTTTTTTTTTTTTTTGCCTGGAAAGGCATTCACCGTGACAGAAGACGCCTTTGGCTTTGCTAATGCAATGGGAAGCGATACGATGAAACTAGTTATAACGCTTATAAACAATCAAGGTAAATTACCGGGAGGTTTTCAACCTTGTAATAAGGTGTTGGGAAGTGCATTAAAATTAAAAGTATTATATTATGAGAAAGTTTTATATTGTAGCATGTGAGATTTTTATATTGTTTGAGTTGAAACTGAGTTTACTAAATAACGCGTTAGAAAGAGTATTCCTCTATGTTCGGACAATTTTGACCTTGCAAACCTGAGGGGCCCACATGGTTCTCACTAGGTGGAGCCTGCTTGTTTTTTTTTTTGACAGGGTTTAAAATAGAGTTTTTTTTTTTTTTTAGCAAACTACAATTTGGTCTTTGTTTTTTGGTAGATGGACGGGGTCTAATGTTTCATTTTAAGTGCAAAATAACTAATAGGATGTTTAGGAGAACGATTAGAATTGAAAATGTTGGTTTGATTTTGTAGCATGTGAAAGCTTTATACTGTAGCAATTTTTTTACTTTATACAGCAACTGATAAATACTTTAAGGGAGGATTGCCGGAGTTTTACAAATATGAGGGAGAAGATGAGGTTTTTTTTTTTTTTAGGGTTAATAAGAAATTGTTTTCTTTTTGTGTTTTATTTAGCAAAACTTTTTTTTTTGGGATGATGTGGTCTATGAAGCTCACGTGGTAGCTTCTGATTCGATGCCATGGGCCACACCAAGCCATTTAATTTTTTTTGTTGATTTTTTACACTACAATTACCAAAATGTCCCTTAAGCGTTTTAACATGTTCAGCTCACGTAATAAGGTTTTTAACGTCCGTAGGTTAGTTTTAATCCTTTTGCATCTAAAATGAAACATTAGATCCAACTTAGTTATAAAAAAATAATAATAAAATAGGGAACAAATCACACCTTTTTAAAAAAATGTTAGGACCTCCCAAGCAATTCACCATTCAAAATAAGTAATTAAACGAATTTAGGGTACTTTTTTTTTATGGGAGCCTTATTGCTTCATCAGTAGATCATGGTGTTTCAGATTATGATTTTAATGATTTTATCTATAACTATTCCCATTAAAAATTTACCGTGCACGATATAGAAATGTCTCCAATTATATATTAGATGTTAAAAAAGTTAGCCGGATGGGCAAAACATTAATGCTCTACTAATTGGCAAACTTGCCTTACTTTAGGGTAAGATTTTAAGGGTACTTTATATTCTAAACATATAGTCCGTTTTATTGTATTGATTATTTTACGTTAAAAAAAAAAGAAGAGGAGTTTTTTTGAGTAAAGAATAAAAAAAATAAACATTTTTTAAAACACGTTTACTCTTTAAACTATAAGAAACATTAATCAAGTGAGAGAGAAAATGGTTAACATGTAGTAGTACTATTGGGATTAGAAAGAAGTAGTCGCATTTTAGAAAATAGTTAACATCTTGACGACAAGATTTCTAAGCCGAGAGCCCAACGACGAATCCGAGGCGACAACAAAGCCCTGCTGAGCCATACTCCTAAGAATGCTCTCTCTCACTCTTATGCTATTAATGGGATAAACAGAAAGACGTGTTTTTTCTCTCTCCTGCTCTAGGGGGCAAATGGAGAAACTAACCTTGTATAAATATATTTCTTTTAGGAAAAATTAGCCAAAGTATGCGTGTATAAGCAAATTTGCGAAATCAGATTAAAGTTTTTATTTTACATTTTAAATTCATTAGTTCCAAATTATGGTAATAAGAAACTCTCCAATATTTACATTTTTACCAGCCATAGCCAAAAAGGGGATCAAATAAGAGTGCAAATTCTAGGCATGGGAGGTGAAACATGTTGCATGATGATCCAATAGGAGGAACGCAAAAACATTTTCCCAAAAAACTTACTTAAGGAAGTCCTATATTTTCTCCAAGACGTTCATTACATCCCAAATTTCAGCCCCTAAACCACATTCCTCCTTTCCCTTCCTTCCTCACCAATATTTTCACCATTATGGCCTTTTCCCCTTCTTCTTCTTCTTCTTCTTCTTCTTATTCTTCCCAAACTCTACATCCTGGTTTCATGATTGACAAAACGACATCCATTACCGCCGCTAACATGACAAAACGACAAGAAAAAAAGGCCAGAGCCAATAGAGCCCTTTGGACCCTCTTCATTGCGGTGTCGGTCCCACTTACCTTGACCATGACCATAATCCTCCTCTTCGGCTCGGGCCGGCGGTACCGGTCCCTCGCGAACAAGCCCTTCTGGTTCCCACCTCTTTGGTTCATACACCTCGCCTCCTTGGGTTCGTCCTTCCTCATGGGCTTCGCCGCATGGCTCTTTTGGGCCGACGGTGGGTTCCACGCTCACCCCGACGCGCTGCCGCTTTACATCGCTCAGTTCTCTCTAAGCATCGTGTGGGACCCGCTAGTGCTTGTGATGGGGGCCACTTGGCTTGGGTTGGTGTTCTGCTTGTTGCATTTGGGGGCTCTCGTTGCATGCTACCGTGGCTTTGGACGTGTCAATCCGTTTGCTAAAGATCTCATGAAGCCTTGTTTGACTTGGGTGGCTTATCTTACTCTTGTTAATTATAAGCTTATTTATTTTTGAATTTTTTTAAGAAATTCTTTTTTAGGCTTGTTTTGGTTTTGTTTTCGATTTTTTTTTAATTTCATATTATTAGGTTATTTCTTGGAACTTTTTGGTACGTTGGTCCTGGATTTGTACTGGGGCATGAGGGAATTCTTCAGGTAAAGGAAATCTTATTTGGGTATTTGATCTTGGCACACGTAAATTGTGTTATGAATATCTTGAAACTACTAGAACGAAAATCTTTTTTCTTCTCTTGTGTTGAATGTGCATAGAAATTTTCTGTTTTTACTTTTTTTCTCTTAAGAAGCTGAGATGTGAATTCCAAACCTTAACATAAAAATTGGTATAGATTTAAACTAAAATTCATGGCATGATATGATTGCAAATATAGTTTTACACCTGCTTATATTATAAAGGGTATAGTTCAAATCTGTCAAACCTCAAACTAAAAAACACTAGTGTTGTGATTGTTGACCATGATTCTCTAGCGGTAACATGTCGCCTAACCAGGTAAAAACTGCTAAAACGAACATCCCTTTCTTGTCTTGTGTGGAGTGTGAATATATATTTTCTTCTTCTTGTTTTTCTTTTTTTTTTCTTAAGAAGCTGAGATTGTGAACTCCAAATTTTAACATACAAAGTGGTATAGATTCCAACTAAAACATTTGTGTTGTGAAGCGATTTCAAGTATAACCTAACAATAATTTTATGCCTAACTATACCATATAGTGTATATAGGTCAAATCTCTCAAGCCTCAAATCAATAAATATTGGTATCTTATTATTTACCATAATTTCTAACGGTAATATGTCGCTTGATTATGTATAGTCTGGTTGTCATTAGTTGATTTTAACTAACTTTTCACTTAGGAACAGTATAAAACTTTCACATACTACAGTAAAAGTAAAAACGTTGCTACAATATAAAACTCTCACATACTACAGTGTTTACAATTCTAACCACTATGTCAAACACCTTTGTAGGCCACGAAGTTGGATTTTTTAATTCAAACTCTTTTACAATTAAGATTTTCAATGTTGGCCACCTAATGTCTTGAATTCAAGTTTATGTTCTTTGTTGTTCCCTTCCCCATCTTTTCAAAATTCAAGATTATCAAATGCAATGGCGTTAGAATTTACAAGTCCAACAACACAACCCTACCAATATCATGACTCACGACCAAACAAGAAAGCTCAAATGGCCAAGCTTAAAAGGGCCCTTGGGTGACCTACCCCATGTGATTTCAAGTCCCTTTCTCTCCTTAACCAGGTCCATGAGACCAGGACCGTGGTCTTGTTCTAGTTGGGGCCACAAATGTCATGCCTCGCCCAAAAACCATGGTCCTACCACACTGCACACATCCAAACTGGTTCTAATTTTAAATTATTTTATCTATCCAATATTTGTTTGATCTTTTTTCTTTTTTTTTCATTTAACCTTTTGTTTTCATTTAGAACTTTAGTTGAAACTTGTAAGTGATGTTTTAAGTTTAAGATCTATATCATATAAAAATTTTATGTTGTAACAACTTTTTGTTTTTTATTATAACCATTGAGAGTTTTACGTTGTTCATAATTTCAAATGTAAATGACTTGACCTTATATTCTTAATTTGTGAATCCATCATTTCCCGCTAAATCAGATTTTTCTGAATATTGTGGTCAATTAATGACGAGATAAACGCCCATTAATTCATATCATATTATCTATGCGATGGTTGAAGTCTTCAATACATCCGGAAAAATTATACGTGAAAGTTTTTGGGTGAGTGTTTTTAGTTTAGTTCCATTTTTACATGGATATTAGAACTTGAATAAACTAGAGGGAAAAAAATCCAGTTTCTTAAGTTTTTCTTTTAACTAAGGCTGTTAAAAAAAAAAGAAAAAAGAAAACCGTTCAAAACAAACTGAAGAATCGACTGTTGGAAAACAAAAAACGACGATTTAGAGCTGTAACGCCCCTAAGTAAGGGTTAATAGTTTTTAATAAATAAAATAAAGATAAAAAAATAAAAATAAAGGCCCCCTTTGGTTTCGTTCTAGGAATTTTTGGAAATATTTTTGCATGTCTTTTAAGGCAAAAATTTTAAAAACACTCTCAACACAATTCCTAAAAAATGTTCATTTTTCAAAACAAAAACATTTTCACTCATTTTGAAAACAATATCAAACAGACATTAAAAAAATTTGCCCAGAATTTAAATGAAAGCTCTCAAATCAAAATAAAAATATAACAATAATTTAACTACAGTTTAATGTAGCACCTTAAATTTAATAAAATAAAATGTCATCATTATCATTCGAACGCTCAACACATCTTAATACAGTCACAGAAAGTAACATACGATGGTTGCATTATCATGATGGACATTCTTAACAAATGAAGCAAATTCAGCGTTATATAGCTACATAGCTTCCTCAACTATTTTCTCACAGCCACCTTATATTTCATGAGTCCTGAAAAGATAGAAATATAGGGGAATGAGCGATAACATGTTCAGTAGGAAAAACCATTGCTTACCTTAGGTTCTTATCATTACCATATTAAAACTTACATGGTTAGTTAATTCTCAATCATTATTCATTTTATGAGATTTATTATAATCATATTCCGTCGATACCTTACGTTAATCATTACCGAGTTCCATGCAAATACATATATACAAATATTGTAGTTCATCAATGTTTCCTAAGTGTCTACGTTTCAATAGAGTATTCATCACTCAACTCATCGAAATCTAAATGGGGGCGCTTGATCACCCTATATTCATTCCAAGGGTGATTGGTGGGGGACATCAAACCTCAGATCCTCACCAAGTCAATTCTTATACAGTACATTTTGAGACTTTCAACCCAAGGAAGCGCCGTCACCTCCTCTTATTTTACCTTTTAGTGTATTCGTGTCTAATGATGTAACCGCCACTGTTGATGCTTATCAGTGTATCGCGGCAATTTAACAACTCGTGCGGCTGTGTACGGTGTTTGGATGGCTCTTTCCTGCTCGTTTTGGCTGGTTCAGCTGTACCTATAACAAGAAGAATGACACTTCGAAAGTAAAGGGAGAACACTGCTATGGTACTAGACAAGGGCTCTCCAACGCTAAAGACAAGTGCTGTTTAGTAAAGAATGGGAGCTGGTTACTTGGGAAAGAGCACGTTGGCCTTGATCTTCAATAAATATGCTCTATTTATAGGCCGCCACTTGTACTGGGTGTTATGTGGGTTTTAGCTATGACCCGCGTGTCACATCAAGGCTTGTCATAGAGTATATGATATATGTCATGGTCCCCACCAGTGAATTAGCCGTCATCTAACGACAAGAATTCGGCCATCTGTTGGCCTCTTATAGCGCGTGGCTATCTACTTGTAGGCTCTGATAATGTGGCCTAAGCACGTGTCAAATCCGAGGAGGTGACAACTTGCAACACAGCCAGTAAGGTCCCTATTGAGCACCTCAGATGGACAGGCTGAGCCTTTAAAGGGCCATTATCATGCATCCCGTGAACAATGCCTAGCAAGTTTACTGACAATCAAGAATCTGCTCCTTGGCGAATCAAGCCGAGCACACCCTCAACAGTCGCCCTCTTCACGTCTTATCATTCCTCTATAATCAATCATTATTTATAGAGTTAGATTTCCTAACTATGCTTCTCAATTTACGACATATGTCAAATTAATTTATTCCTCGCTGTATAATACAGGACAAGATAATGTCATTGTCTCATAAGTGATATTCATACAATAGCAGTTCAATATAAATATATATCTTGCAATGTAAATAACTAATTTTAATTCCATAAAACCTCACAAAAGATAAGTAATAAATTTCCTACCTCTTTGCAAAATATCCACTGATATCTTCTAACTTTCACAGTTAAATTTACCACGTAAGCTCCAAGAATGTCATTATCCTAGACATTCACAATAACCACATTCAATATTTAAATATCAAATACACAAGTTTTGGAACATTTTCTAGCCTCAAAAGATCGAAAATAGTCAAGTTTGAACTATCAGGTCGCCCTACCGATCAACTATTTCCAGCCTGCTAAACAAAACTACCATTTTTGAACCCTCTACCTGCCTGCCAGTCTCAAAGTTTGACATGTCTGTACTGATCAATCATCGACCTGCCAAACTGTTGAATTTAGACTGCCGATGTTTAGCCTGTTGAACTCTCAGTTTGGCCTGCCAATTCTTCTCAGTGCGGTCAACTGAACTATATTATTCACAGTCAACCGCGACCCTCTCGAACTGGGTAAAAACCAAATCATTCCAAAGTGGAGAGATTTGGTTTTAAAACAGTTCTTTTATTCCAAATCAGTTCTTAATGCACAAGACTTGTCCAAAACACTTTAAAAGCATGCTAAGATGTAGATAAACAAATTTCTTTAAATTTCCATACCCAAATCACAATCAAAGGTCACAAATTCAACGTCATTTAAAAACAAAACCAAAATATGCTTATCTCAAACTTTTTCATTTAAAATTATGGAAATCTCTTCCGTGCATCAAGCTAATCCGTGATAAACTTTTGAAACATGTTTTCAACATTCATATGAAATTAAATTGGCAATACAACCTCTGTTATAGAATACAACTCCTATTTTCTACACATATGCTATGTCTATCTCATGAAAACTTAATTATGCAGCAAATTAAATGAGTAAATTTAGAGTTAAAATGATAGATGAAACCAGATTCATTTTTTAAAAATCTTACCTCAAAATCTTTTTGAAAACTTTAAGTCATCAAATCAAGGGATTAAGCTCATGTTCAACTTTGGCATAGAGACTTTTCGAACAACATGGAGCTGGGTCTCAGACTGAGAGAACAGAAAGGTGAAGAAGAAGAGAGTGAGAGGGAGACATCTCAAAGAAGGGGGAGAGAGCTGAGTGTTGCACAGAAAAGAGAAAAGAAAGACATGGTTTTCTTTGTTGGAGGGCCCGGCTGAGGAAGAAAATGATGGAGAGCGGGAGAGAAACAGGTGACGGTTAGGTGCCTAATGTCTCCTTCGGAGACTTTTAGCACAAAATGCCAACGTGACATTTTCGTAAATAAATGATATGGTGGAGACAACTTGGTAATTTTAAATATAACCAAAAATTTTAAATTGATATGTTTTTACATTAAATTTTATAATATCATACCTGTTCAAATAAAGGGTGCTACAAGAGCAAAATGAACTGCCCATTATTTGGGTGGTTCGCTTTCGGTTTTTGTAATAATGTTCGGTTTGGTTTTGAACTGAACCAAGAAATAAAAATTTTAAAAAATATATCAGATTTATTTAAGTTTTATATCTTATGTAGCTATCTATGTTGCATCGTTTTGGACTTTTGGCTTCAGACCAAAACTCAAAAGCCACACAAATCTCATATTCCCATCTCCTCACCAAAAACCCTACACCCAAAATTTGAGATTCAAAACCTTGCACTTGTCCCTTCTGCTGTTTTTCTGAGTGCCGCTTGCCATTGAACGTTGTCACCGCCAGCCTGTGAACGTCGTCGCCGCCCTCCCATCACCATCGTGTGAGCCATTGAATGCCGCCAAGTTTGTTTCTCAACTTCCTGTTTGGTTTTTTTTTTTTTTTGGTAAGTATTGCTTCTTTGCTGCTTTGATTTGGTTTTGCTCGTGTCTTTGATCTGCTTTGATTTGAAAACTAAGCAAAAACGACCAACAACGGTCGGTTAACCGACCAAATACCATGGTCATCTGTGCGGTTTCGGTTTCAGATTTTCAAAAACAACAGTTATGGTTCGATAAGTAAACCGGCCAAAACCGTTGGTTTTTAACCGATGAATAGTCATACTTTAAACAACAGTTAGTTGTCTTTTATACTATTTTTTAATCTAATTGCCCCGCTTGTATTCTTTTTATTTATGAAAATGAAAATCTCCAACATCTAAATCTAGATTCTCCTTTTAACAAACCGTTGACGAAATGAGCTTCTCGTGTTATTTAACCATTAAAATGCTTAAAACAAATTTGATGATTCTACGAGATCTAAACAAACACAAAGTTGTATTTTCATGAAAAATTAATCAGTTTTAACTTAATAATATTGGCCTTTTTTATTTATTTTTTCGTAATTCATGTTTGAAGGACAGCTATAACTAAGCCTATGATGGTATTTGCTTGACAGGCATAAGATTGGCGTTCAATCAACACGTTTGCGTGTCTTACCATATATTTTGTTCCTGCCTTGCGCGTCTCATCGGTGTCTCAAGATAATGCTTTCTCACTCTAGAGGACAAGCTCAAAAGCATTATTCATTTTCTTTTTCAAAAAATTAAAAAAAAAAGCCCCAAAAGCATTGCATTATTTCCGTCTTACCCCCTTTTCATTTCATCTCTCTGACCAAATCTATGATAGCTAAAGCACGGACAAACCAAATACCATAGATAATTTGGATTGCCGGTTTGAATCATCATTTTAAAAAATAAAGATAAAATTTTAAATTATATTAAAAAATTTTGTGTTTAAATTCATGAATCAAATATAAGAGAAATTTCTCTCCTAATTTGCTTGATTTTGTTGGAATAATTTTTAAAGTGTTTGAAAAATTTGTTCAAAATAAAAACTATATCATAACTTTATATTATAATTTATTTTTTAATTATTAAAACATATAAAAATTTTATATAATAATAATTAAAAATTTTGTTTAGAATTAATTTTATTAAACATTATTTTCAATGATTAAAGGTTATTAAACTGTATTTAGAAGCAAGATCCACTGGACAGTGAATGTGCAAGGGGGTCAAACACCCGCTTTTTGTCTGTACTCGTGACCTTAGTGCTTTTGTCTGGTGTGTTACATGTTTACGTCAATATCATATCGAAATGAAAGCCATGTGGATCGTATAAATGTAGCTTACAATACCTCGTCAAATAAATAATAAAAAAATTAATAAAATTATACAGCTAGCAATAAGTGGGACCCAAACACAAGCACATGCTTCGCTTTTCCTCACTCGAATCTTGTGATGTAAGCCCGTAAGTTTTCATGTTCACATCAATTTGTTTTTTCTTTTTTTTTGGAAGCTTTAGTTGAAAAAAGAAGAAAAACAAAATTCTAACATATTTTTTTCGTATCTCTTCGTTTTGTCCGGTAGTAATTTTGAATTGGCAAGTAAAAATAGAAGGATAAAATTAAAAAAAGAGGGAATTTATGTGGTAAAAGTCACAAGATAATCTTAAAGTTCAAAGCAGAGTATGCAAAAAAATAAAAAATAAAATTATTAGATCACATCAAAATTCCTCAGAGTAAGAAATATGACACTTTAATGAAAATTTAGCTGCTTAGAATTACGTCATTTTAGAATTTCTTTTTATCTTATAAAAAATTCTTGAAGTTAAAAATTACGTATTATAACAAAGAAATTGCCCCCTTCAAAGAGCAAAGAAATTGTAACAGAGTATAAAAAAACCTTCCCTTCAAAAAAAGAAAAGAAAAGAAAAGAAATCTACTAATTGAACAAAGCTTTGAAGTTAAATATTGGTTAGAATTTCATTAAATTGAATAAAATTTAGTTCGACAAAAATTTACAAAATTTGAAGGTACAAAATTGTAATGACTTATAAGATATTTCGTATATTGGTTCAAACCAATCTAACAGTGTAAAAGTTCTTTTATGTTACAGCGTAAAGTAAAAAATAGCTACAATATAAAGCTTTTATATACTAAAATGATTGAACAAATTTTTTTGAGTTCAAATCGATTTGTTCATTAGATTTTTTTTTTCTTAATTCAACCAAAAATTCTCTCATTGGTAATTTATCTTTTTGGAGATGTTAGATGAAAAAAAGTGTGAGAGAGAGAGAATTCTATTTATATCTCAGTTTCCTTATTTTATCAGATTTTGTTGGATAATAATATTAAACGGACAATTTTTGTTACATGCTTACATACTTCACAATTTTTCTATTGTTTTTCTTCCTTGGTCAAAGCCCAAAAAATGGGATTTTCTGGAGGAGGATACATGTAACCAGTTTGTTACTGTCTCACACACTATCTTTTTCCCCTCTAACGTGGTACGTGCCAAAATATGCTTAAATCAAAAAAACAATTATATCAATAAAAAAAGACAAAAGGAAAGCAAATTGTCGGAAACTCTGCTCGAAAACCTACATTTATATCATTCTCTGTGAATCTTCCTATCCTTCTCCAGCTCCACCGACTCTCCATGTCTTTTTTATCTTTCCAAAACCCCCCAAAGATTTCTTCATATTTACGATCCTAGCCCCTCAGTCTCTAACCGGGACCTTTTTCCAGATCCTGAAGAACAGAAAAGACCCAAAAAAAAAAAAACCAGAACTGACCTTTTTCCTTCTTCTTTCAAACCCTTTAATCGTTCCGAGTCGCCAACTCAGGGCAAGTCAGAGAGAGAAATGCTGGAGCGGTGCCTGGGAGTCCGCCGGGTCCGGCAGATCCAAAGGGCTGTTCGCCACGGGACGGTGACGTTTCTCTGCCTCTTCCTCACCGTCGTCGTCCTACGTGGCACCATCGGCGCCGGCAAGTTCGGCACGCCGGAGCAGGACTTGAACGAGATCCGCGACCACTTCTCTTACACGCGCCGCCGCGGCGAGCCCCACCGCGTACTCGAGGAGGCGACGGCCACGCAGCAGAACGACGCCGGTTCGAACTCCGACCCGAACAACTACGCCACCTTCGACATCTCTAAGATCCTCGTCGACGAGGGGGAAGACGAGAAGCCGGATCCGAACAAGCCGTACACTCTCGGGCCGAGGATCTCCAATTGGGACAAGCAGAGATCGGAGTGGCTGAAGAACAATCCGGAATTCCCCAATTTCCTTGCGCCGAACAAGCCTAGGGTTCTCCTCGTCACCGGTTCGTCGCCGAAGCCGTGCGAGAATCCCGTCGGAGACCATTACCTTCTCAAATCGATCAAGAACAAGATCGATTACTGCCGGCTCCACGGGATCGAGATCTTCTACAACATGGCGCTTCTCGACGCGGAAATGGCCGGGTTTTGGGCGAAGCTTCCGCTGATTCGCAAGCTGTTGCTCTCGCATCCGGAGATTGAGTTCCTCTGGTGGATGGACAGTGACGCGATGTTCACGGACATGGCGTTCGAGGTTCCATGGGAGAGGTATAAAGATCACAACTTTGTAATGCACGGTTGGAATGAGATGGTCTACGACGAGAAGAACTGGATCGGTCTCAACACCGGAAGTTTTCTTCTCCGGAATTGCCAGTGGTCGTTGGACATTCTCGACGCTTGGGCTCCGATGGGACCAAAGGGCAAAATCCGAGACGAGGCGGGGAAGATTCTGACGAGAGAGCTCAAAGGCCGTCCGGTTTTCGAAGCCGACGATCAGTCCGCCATGGTTTATCTTTTGATCAAGGAAAGGCACAAGTGGGGGGAGAAAGTTTACCTGGAAAGCGCATACTATCTGCACGGATACTGGGGAATTCTTGTCGACCGGTACGAGGAAATGATCGACAATTACCATCCGGGGCTGGGCGATCACCGGTGGCCATTGGTGACCCACTTTGTGGGGTGCAAGCCTTGTGGGAAGTTTGGGGATTATCCTGTGGAGAGGTGTTTGAGGCAAATGGACAGGGCGTTCAACTTTGGGGACAATCAGATTCTTCAAATGTATGGTTTCACACACAAGTCTTTGGGTAGTCGGAGAGTGAAGAGAGTAAGGAATGATACAAGTAATCCTCTTGAAGTAAAGGACGAGCTTGGATTGCTTCACCCAGCGTTCAAAGCAGTTAAGGTATCATCATCATCATCATTATCGTGATAGATTTTTAGCTTCAAGTTGAAGTTAAAACGTTGAGAAGCTTCAAGTTGAAGTTAAAACGTTGAGACAGATAATTTCATAATTGATTCTTTTCTTTTTTTCTTTTTCTTTTTTGGGTTCTCATAAGTTATGATACATATCGATTTGTAATCTTTAAGTTATTTCTGCTAGTAGTATTGCTGGCTGTTTTTGTTGTATTTTGTTTCTGGATTATCCTTTGTAGTTACTCGTATTAAAAAAAAAAAAAAAACACTCAGATTTTATTGATTTTTGAAAGGAAGCATAGTCTCTCTCTTGCTTATAAGACTTGTATCTGCTGACTTATTTATTGAATGTCAATAAGAGAATTTACTTGTGGGCTTTTATATGTTCTCTTTGTGATTTTGAATTTCTGCATATTAAGTAGGCTTGCCTTGGATTTCTTCTATCAGGACTCTGGCTTCTGTTCTGTTTATTGATAAGAATTTTGAACTTACCATGTGTGGGTCTTAGAATTATTAGGCGGTTATTTCTTCTTTGGTAAATGATGATGTAGATAATGATTGATTATGTACTAGTACCTGATGGAAAAATACAAAATTTTCTACTAGCAGAAACAAAAGGAAACATGGTGTGGAGGAAGTAAGGAATTAACAACTTGCTAAAGAAGTGAAGCCGCTTGCTGTGTAATGCTTTTTGGATGTGAGTGGCTAATAGATGGTCTTAGATTGTGACTTTGCATTGAAATTGGGGTTTTGTTGGGTTAGTTGTAGGGTCTTAATCAAAACTTGCATTTTTATGATTATTTACCAAATGTGTGGCGGTGAAAGATTGGCTTTTCTGTGGATGTTCTTTAGACAAGGCAAATATACCTTGTTTCTCATATTAGGGTGTTTGGGAACGCTAAATGAGTTTAATGTAAAGTTGTCACATGTTATGGTTTAAGCAACAATATGATAACATATGATAAAACTGTTATATACGGCAATGTTTGAGTTAAAAACTATTGCCTAAACTTCTTATTAATCAGTTCCAAGTGGTACATGCTAAATATTAGTGAAAAGCACACATTCGTCAAGCTCTTTGCTAGACATTGGGACCTTGAAGGATCAAGGATCATGCATGGCTGGAGTAAAGCATGGTTTGTGCCGGGAAAAATCACAAAACCCTTCCATAGGCTATGCTATGTCCGATAGGAGGGATATAAATTGTAATCTGAGCGTGGACAGAGAGGCACAAATAGTAAGGAGGGACCTTTCTTTTATTATGTTTGTTTGTGAATTTTCTCTTATTTTGCCTGTTTGGATTTTTTTCCCCTCATCCAATATAGTCACTATCTTTTGTAAGTAACTCAAAATTGTAATGGGTGTCGTTTTGATTCATTTAAATCTTATATATTGTGTACAACTAGAGGTTATATCTTTTGTAGCCAATAGGCAATAGCCAATGAATTGTGGAAAAAAAAAAAAACTGTGTAGGAGTTGCATTTTAACTCTCTCTCTCTTGGACGTGGACAAGTCACAAGTGTATGACCATCCTCAATGCAAAGCCAATACTAGCGCTATATTTAGCACTAAAAAAACGTAAAAATGGCATTTATATGCTATCGATTTTATTGCTCAAATGAATAAATTCCATTTCGAATGTCGTTTCTACTTTTAAACATAATTATAGGTTTTGAAACTTATAAAATTAATCCTTTAAATGTAAGATAATTTGAAAACAACAATATTATAATAGTTAAATAAAAAATAAATCTACAACCCAATAAGAATCAAATGTCAAAATATGAAAATTTTATATTTGGGATCAACTCAATACAAAAAATAACGTTGCATTAGAGTAATTTTACCATTAAAATGTTTAAAATTTTGCGGTAGCACATTAATTTAGTATTTGATTCTTGTAAGTTATGTCAAACTTAATAAAAAAAAAACGTTGCATTGAAGAGGTATTTTGCGTTAAAATGTTTAAAATTTTACAGTGGCATATTAATTTGGTATTTGATTCTTATTAAGTAGTATTTGATTCTTATTAGTTACTTAAGTAGCAAAATTTTATCTAGGAGGAACCAAATCTAAAAGTAAGCCACAACAATTGGGGTCCACCTCTTCTTCCTCCTCAGTGGATTTGCACTTTGCACCTTTTGACCCACAAACACAATTGCCTTTTCAATTCAAAGTCTTGCCTCTCAAGATCCGCCGACTATAATCCTTTTTCAAGTTCCATACTCCCATTTGAAGCAATCTACCAACTTCTGGTAACCAATTAAAAGCCAGAAAAATAAAAATAGAAAGTAGAAAAGTAATTATCTCCCACTCCTTGGGCCCAGAAAACTAACTCAGTCAGACAGAATTGGATCCACCCCACTCTGTGCCCATTATCATCCCGTCCAATCAGAAACGCGCGTTCACCCATAATACCCATGCCAGCGATTGAGGCATATGATAAGACGGAAATTTTCCAAAATTTATTTGTGTACTTTGCAAAGGTTAATGAGTAGGCAAAATATGAGAAATTTGCATGGAAAAAAAAAAATATAATGATAATCGTGTTAACTTAGTGAGTGCACCCTACATCTCATATTCATCAATTCTATGATCTAAAAAGTTTTAACTTCAAAATGTTTTTTTAATATGTGGCAAGATATTAAAAAAAATATGTTGATAGTAGTAACTCCACATCTTTTGAGTACATTAAAATCAGAATATAAAAAAATATAAATTTAACAAAAATCAATTAAGAATTTATGATATAGAATTTCATACTATTAGTGGAAATAACTTTTTCTTGGAGACTTCTACAGTAGTCTTTGAAAAAACAAAAATAAACTACAAGTTTTTGTTTCTTAATCATCTGTCAGTTTATTTCAATATGATTTTGATTAAGTTTGTCGATAAAAAATGTACTTGTATAAGGTCTTTTTGTAAAAGGCCCTTAATTTTCTTACCATGTTATAATTTTTTTTTTCTAAGATATAATGCATATATTTATCGTTGGTGATGGTATGTTGACAAAGCAATCGGTAGGAGGTTCAAATATTGCCTTGTTACTTGTTGAAGTCACAGGCCAGAATCTTTATAATCTCATTTGTAGTATTAGTAGATTCTTAAAATGGTGCCGATCTTATAACTTAAAAACGCTATTAATTTTTTTTATCATGGTTATAGTTTAAAAAATTGTAACATACAAAACTTTACATTATAATAATTTTTTCTTTTTATTCACCTACGACCATACATCTAAACCATGTGGTCAAACACCTTAACAAATTCAACGAGCGCGTGGAAAGTACGTGTTTTTTTTTTTTTTTCCATTGCACCGAAGTGTAAAGCTTTCAACACACAGCAGCAATTGACCAGTCACTACTCGGCTTTAAACTGAAACCATTAAAATCTCCCACACAACAGGCTAATTACGCCACTATATAAAACGATTTTTGGCCTCTTCTTTTTCCTCTCTTTCTCTTATTCTCCTCTCTCTCTCCTCTCACTTTTGGCGGCTCTAAGAATTTCGAAGCTCCCTAGCTCCTCCGAGAAACCCTAATTTCCTTATATCGCTCGTCGGTACACCCATATTTACACCGCTATAGATTCGGTTTTTCTCATTCCCTAGTGTAACTAAGGGAGGTTGGATTGGGACTGACCTCGGAAAAAGGCGGCAATGGAGGCCTCCGTAGCGCAGAAGGCTCAGAAACAGCAGGAGTTTGCTTTGGCCTCGGTATCTGAGCTCGCCTCGTCTTCATCTTCGTCTTCTTCCGATGTTGCTTCGTCTTCGCCGGCGATTGCTCGGTTCAGCGCCAATTGCGGAGTACCGGAGCTCCGGTTTTATCACGAGTCCGAGTCGGTTGCTGCCGTCCATGTTGATCTGCGAGCGGCTCAGGTTCGTTTCCTCTTGTTTTTCCTCGGATTAGTGTTTCGTTGTTTGTTTGGTTGACGAGAAAGTGAAGAAAATTGAAAGAAATACAAGGAAGCAGAAAGTACGCTTAGATCTTTCAGAACCTTCTTGTTGCGAGGAACTTGTTTGGTTACACTGTTTGGCTGCTGAGAAAGTTGAGCAATCGAAAAGAAAACGGAATAGAAAATGATATGCAGTGTTTTGAGCATTGTGAAACTAAGTATGGAAATTAAGCTGGAGCTGATCGTACATTTTCCTTTCACTATTTCGTCAATTATATTTTAGGCTGATAAGATTCAGTTTGGTATTCTGCCAATAAACCTGCTGTACGCTTATTTGACGCTTTTGATTTTCTAATTTATTTAAAACATCCTATACTTGCGTAATGTGGCATGAATGATCACTCCAAAGCCAAAGGTTATAATATGCTTTGGTTTTCCTATCTTGTTGATCAGCTATTCAAGTTAGGTCCCGTAAGCTTGGTTTGCATATTTGAACCGTCTGATCTAAGCAAAGAGGTAAGATGTGTTGAATACTATTTCTGCACTCTTTTCTACGAGAACTTTATTAAAAAAATTCTCGATTCTTATAGATGATCTGCTAATTTATTTATGGTTAACGAAAGTTACACGATCGCTTAGGACTGGCGGTCCTAATAGATAATATATTTTATTTCTTCTGAACTAGAAGTATTCGAGAGGGGTGACTATTCAGTTTAGAAGTGAGAAAGAGAGCACAGCCTTCCATTATGCTTTTGAGCAACTGAAGAAGGACTATGTTATTCAAGGTGCTATTTTAGAACTTTGTGAAGATCCTTTTGTTTCTTGTTTAAGTTGATTGTTGAGATAAATTAACTCATATAAAACGTAGAATTCTAGTTGCTATCTAGTAACTTGGTTTAAATTTGTAAGAAGCTTCAGCATTTAGCTTTAACTATATTGGAATAGGGAGATCCTTCTTTTTTGTACCATTACTGGACTTGCCAAAAAAGACGTTATATTTAAGACAGGATACTTGACGTAGCTTTTCTCCCCTACTGCCTATGGTTGCCTGTTATTGCGTTGGTTGTAGAATGATATCTGCATTTCTTTAGGGGATATCTTCCTTTTTATTTATTCTTGCCTTTGAACTTTCTCTCGCAGAAACACGATTACCAAATGGAGCAACAACTGCTTTTAAAAGCAAGTTTGATGATAAAATAGAACCATCTTCTGCTAAAATGTATTTCCATTACTATGGACAACTGCTACATCAGCAAAACATGTTACAGGATTATGTTAGGACAGGTAATTTGAATGAGCTGTTACATTTGTTTCCTTGATTTTGCATTGTGTTTGTTCTGTTAATGCATAGTTGAGAAGATTACCTCTGTAGGAGAAAATTTTTAGGGTTTCTTGTGAAATAATTTGGTACCTCTTGCTTCCTGTTTAATAACGTGTTGGTTTAAGTAGAAAGATTGAATTATCTGAGTTCTGAGGTGAGCATTGATCCATAACATCAATTACATTGAATTATCTGAGTTCTGAGATGAGCATTGATCCATAACATCAATTACTATGTTATTCACATTTCCCCAGGAACATATTATGCTGCTGTCATTGAAAACGGTGCTGATTTTTTTGGACGTGTGGTGGTTGATGTTGGTGCTGGCAGTGGTATCTTGTCATTATTTGCTGCTCAGGTAGACTTTGCTCTTTCACCATGTTGCATGTATCCTTTTTTATTTTTTTGTTTTGATTTGATAAGAAGCAAGTTGCATGTATATCTTAAGCTTCTTTGTTTCTTTAGAGTGATATATTTGGTTTGTGTGTGTGTGTCATTAATTATCAGTTTCTTTTGCTCTTATTAGGCTGGTGCAAAACATGTTTATGCTGTGGAAGCATCTGAAATGGCAGAATATGCACGCAAACTAATTGCTGGAAATCCAGTGTTGAGCCCACGAATAACGGTGAGATTCTTTCTGATTTTAGTTTCGTCATTATTGGTCAATTGTGTTGTTCTCTTCAGGTTATTTGCCATTCATCTTTTCTATTTGTGAGTCAATGTATTTATATGTGTGTGTATAAACTTAGGTTGTCAAAGGCAAAGTTGAGGAGGTTGAATTACCAGAGAAAGCAGATATTCTTATCTCAGAGCCAATGGGTAAGTCTTTTCATCCTTTTTTTTTTTGGTTTTTGTTGTTTTTTTTTTCTCTTTCTCGATTTTAATCCTTGTTTTAGTGATATGGGAAGTTAAACTCGATTTCAATCCTCGCCTTAGTCATGCGGAAACTTCCAACATCCAGAGAGACCATAAGATCATCCATAGGATTCCGAGTATCTGGATTCTCTCTGATTTACTTATTTTCAAATGGCATCCTCAATGTTCACTTTTGATTGAATAAGAAATTTTCACGTTGAATCCACAAATGCTTGTATTTTTGAGTCACATCTAGGTCATTAGATTCTTTCTAAACTGCTCATTTTCACACAACGTCCACTATTGTTGCATACAACCCGCAAATGCTCGTCGCTACAACTAAATTGTCACTGTCAATACATACACATTGATTATGTGAACTGTTTAGGCTGTGTTCTCTTATTATTGTGGAGTTGAAGTGAGCTATTTCTCTTTGTTGTTGGTTTTTAGGCACCTTATTAGTTAACGAGAGAATGCTGGAGTCCTATGTGATTGCAAGAGATCGGTTCCTTGTCCCAAATGGAAAAATGTTTCCTTCAGTTGGGAGGTAATTCTACCCTTAATATATATTTTGTTTAATATTGTGTTTTGCACTATACTGGTTCTAGCATGATATGAATCCTCCCTTAAGGCTATGCTTCTCTTATGGGCTAAGAAATTTGACTTGGAAATGGTATAGCATCACATAGTGCCGTGCATGTAAGTATGCAATGGATGTTTCTAAACTTTGCAATTTCTTGTTTAGGCTGTTTTATCATTATGCTATCAAGGAACAATATGCACAGCTGTTAGGAGACTTGTAACTTCAACCTGTTTTCTTATAAAACTTCTCTATTTTGTACTAAAATATATGAACAGGATATTTTCTAGCAATGGATCTTGGAGTTTTTTTTAAGTCTTACATGCCTATCATCCAAATAGAAAGTTATTGTTGTCAAGTCTTTACATTGCTATAACTGGAAGTCTGTGAACAGGCAACAAAAATCCTAAGAACCAGCGTTGGTAACTTTTGTTGCCTTATGTTTGTATTTTCTATGTCAACTTTTTAAGGAAATAGTTGGGATGTTTTACTGCAGTCCGATGGTTTGGTGTTTGTCTTGTGTACTAAAGCATGGAGATTGTTATCTTTTATCTTTTCAGTTCTCATGATTTAAGATTGATTACTTTGTAGGATACACATGGCACCTTTCAGTGATGAATATTTGTTTGTTGAAATTGCAAATAAGGTGCGTATGTCATCATCATTTTTTGTTTTAGTTTTAGTTTTTTCCAAGGAAAACAGTAGGAGAAATAAAGTGTATGTTTGAAACAACAATATGCACGAATGTAGAAATATAAAAAAAAAGCTGTACATTTGAATGTGAAATCCTACACAAATTGGCTATGGAGTTTGGTTCTTCCCTCTTGCAAAAGCATTGCATACAATCTCAAGCTTACACAAATTGTTATTATTATGACGTTTAGTGTTGAAGTGTAAAATATTAATGGTAGAAGGTTCTTCCCTCGCGCAAAAGCATTGCATACAATCTCAAGCTTACACAATTGTTATTATTATGACGTTTAGTGTTGAAGTGTAAAATATTAATGGTAGAAGGTAATTTTCTCTGGATTTAGAATCATTATTCATCTGGCTAATGCCTTCATGTTATTTATATACAGGCTCTTTTCTGGCAGCAGCAGAATTATTTCGGTGTTGATTTGACAGCTGTGCATGGATCGGCATTTCAGGGATATTTTTCACAGGTCCATATTTTTATCCTTATATATATATAGGTTGAACGGTAGAATCCTGATATGTAATTTTTAATCTTTTTAAGCACTAGACGTCTGTGTTATTGCTTAGTTTTCATCACTGTCTTATGAAAGCTTCTATTCTTGGGGTTCTCTTAACAGCCTGTGGTAGATGCTTTTGATCCAAGATTTTTGGTGGCTCCTTCGATATCTCATGTCATAGACTTCACTAAAGTCAAGGTATCAGTGTATTACTTGAAACCTATCTTGTTCTATTTGTTTGTGTCTCATTTGATGTTGGTTAACTAACAATTAAACTCACAACCATATTTTCAATTTTATTCTGCAGGAAGAAGATTTATACGAAATTGATATACCACTGCGATTTATAGCCTCCGTTGGCACTAGAGTGCATGGGCTGGCATGCTGGTTCGATGTTTTATTCAATGGGAGGTAATCATCTAATCTTGATCAATGAAATTCTTTTGCATCCAAGGTGGTGTGATTTCTTTGTTACCACTTTTTAGGCCATTAATTGATTCCTTAGATGTTTTTGAGCTGCTTAATCCACAGCACTGTTCAAAGGTGGCTTACCACTGCCCCTGGCGCACCAACAACTCACTGGTACCAATTGCGTTGCGTTCTCTCTCAGCCAATTTATGTTATGGCCGGACAAGAAATTACTGGACGACTCCGCATGGTTGCCCATAATGCTCAAAGCTATACCATAGATCTAACATTGTCAGGTCGTCTTCATGTACTCGCTAAGTATCGGCCAAATTTTGTTCTTAAACTGTTTACTAACAAGATATAGTTTGTGACAGCTAAAATGTGGGGTCCTGGTGCCGAACAAGGAGGTATACTTCAAACATCGTCTTGCAAACTTGATCTGAAAGAGCCGTACTATAGAATGTCCCAGCCACAGGCTTATGCGCTGGCCCAAGATCAGCAACCACACCAGCTAATACAAACACAGGTACCATTTGCTAACCCCGTAATCATGACTCCGTCCTAGGGTATTAACGATGAAGATTGACTAAATAAAGCTCTTTCTTTCTCTGCTTCTAGTTACCATATTTAGTTGTAGGAATTAGGGGGACGAAAGGAATTTGGGCCCCGCAAAATATGTCAAAACTTGAAACAGGTAGACATATGTATCCGTTTGTGAAATGCTTTTGGGCTTTCAAAATATGCTAAAACTTGAAACTGGTAGACGTGTGTATCCGTTTGCGAAACGCTTTGGTGTCCATGAAGTTCGTGATATAGGTTTCTTCGTTACATACAATACACACATATACATATGCATATAAATATACGTATATATACTTGTGTGTGTAGCCTATTGTTTACCCCTTTTTGGGAGCCCTGTTGGAACTAGTTGGTTAGAACCAGAAAATGAGTTAGTGCCACAATTTATGGTTGAAACTTATGTTTAGTAAGTTTGTCAAAATGTTGGTTTGAACCAAAAGTAGTTTTAACTACTAGAATTCAATTCTAACTGCTATTGGGCCAAACGAGAGTTTCAGTTGAAACTGAAACCATCCAATCGAATCGGGCTTCCAAATAGGTCATTGTTTTTTGCTTGCGTCTGTTATCGTCATTACAAGTACTTTTAATTATTTCCAGGATTTACCCATTCAAACGCAGGATGTAGAGGACATTGAATTGCTTGCACAACCGTCTCTAAGTTCAGGTGCACAGCTTAACACATTAAACGGATAATTTTTTCTCTTTTAGAAGAAAGGCCTTTGATGGAACCCTTTTTTTCCCTCCTTAACATGTTGCATCTTGTTTGTAATATATAACCTTGTTCAAATGTGAGGTTCATTATTCCTCCACCGTTATTTATCGCACCCCTCTCTGTTAAGGGTCAATACCTGTAAATTATGACTTAATTATGGTGCAAAAATCCCTAAGGTCTTTCTGGCAACGTGTGTTAAATCTCTTATCCGGTGCACACGACCTATAAATCATAATGGAATTAGTTAACATCCAAGAGTGCGTGATAATTAGTACGTACATTTATTTCTTACACAATTGAATTTTAGTTATGCAATTTTATGGTACAAAATTGTACTGGTCATTTTTTCATAATTAGGGCTTTTTTGTCCTTCTTTACGCTGCGATTATGCAGGACGTAGACCTATATTTTTCAATCATAGCAAAAATTACACCGTTAGCTTGTCTTTAATAGGCACACGTTTTCTTCTAATTAAATTGTACTTATACAAGTGAATATAACATGTATACAATTATAGCCTGTTTATTAATTGTGTTAAAAAACATAAATAATCTATAAATAGAATGTGTTGGAAAATATTGGTCCAAAAATGATTCGTTTATCAATCGGCTCAATTTACATAATCTATTTGAGTCAGTATATTAAATAAACAAGTGATAGAAAAACATGTTAAATTAATTTAGTGTAACATGTTTATTGTTCCATTTGTGTTGTTTTAAGAACAGTAAAGTTTACTTGCAAATTTTAAAATTCATATTTTTTTTAATATTCAACACATTATAAACTTTAATGTTATTTCAAGGGAGGGAACTAAATAGTATGCTTTAAATTATATACAATTCATATATTTATAAGATAAATAAATACTTTATAAAAATGACCTACGTGCGATTATTTCACCTTTTTTTTTTCCTATAGATATATAATTAATCGTAATCGTCACAATCGGCTATTGAACGACGTATTATTTGCTTGTACTAAATCAAACATAAACAACAGAAGGCTCATGAAACATAAAATAGCAAACGCCTGGTCGCGCTTTCTTGTTAAGCCACCACTTGCAAATATTTATCGAATGTGAAGCTTCGAAATACGTAAACGACGAGGCCCATGTAAACTAATCAGTAAACATTCTTAAAAAAGTAAACATGACGTTTGAAGACGTCTTAAAAAAGTAAACATGACGTTTGGTGCTTTAGAGTAGTTCAAACGTCATGTTTGGTGTTTTAGCGTAGTTCAAACGATAGAAAGGGTTTAAGCTGACATTTGATAAGTAATAAATAAATACCATTTAAACTATAAAAGTAGTTTTAAACTAACCAAAATTATCAAAATTTAAACTGTCTTCTTTTTAAATTTACATGATTTGAAATATTTTTTATAATAAAAACTATTTTTATTTTTTTTCTTTTATAAATCATAATTTTTTAAATATTAGTTTTTGTTTGAAACTTGGTGTGATGTTTTATTCTCGTTTTAAATCTTTACATTTCAAAAACCAGTTCAAAATTACTGTTTAAGTGACAAAATTTAAAATTCACAGTTTAGACCATTAAGTTTAAAATTATACTATTTCGAACCCAAGAACCAAACCAACCCTAGGAATTGAATAGCAATGCAGGCTTGCGGACATTTGAAAACGACAACCTTCCATAAACAGCAGTAACATGTGAAATGACTATAAAACGCCAATAAAACAAAACTATAACCGCGACAAGTTGATGCCTAAAGACGAAATACAAATATCACGTTAAATAGAAACCCTGTTCTTTAAGAGATTAATGCACGTTACTACCAAAAAACAAAATCAATATAAATCTCACAACACATAGCTGTGGCCGCAACTTATATATCTGTATCTCAAAAAACGACTACGAGTCTCACTACATACTAGTTTTTCTTATTCTTTACCCATGCGGTTGTATAACCCAAATCATAAACGAATTATGCTCACCATATTCAAGTTTCTATTCTTATTTTATTACTACTTTTTAATTTGACAATAAAACTACCAAAATACTTTCCACTAAATTTGAATTAATACTGTACATAACATGCTGTTTTTGAAACAGATGTATATCAGCCGCCTCTATTGCTTTATCAATGCCAAAGAATAATAAATTAACCTAGTCAAAATTCATCTGTGCAAAACGAGGAAGCACTTGATGAAGCTACGTAGCTCCAAAATAATGTATCAGCAACATTAAAAAGAAAAAGTTTTACCTTTGTTGAAAAAACTTTCAAGTGGCCATTGCTACAGCTGGAAATTGCTTAACGCTGACCACGTTATAACAACGGCTGCAAAGAGTAGGGTGCTCGGGAAAGGAACCAACTTGCAGCGAAAAATTCCAGCATCTTTCACATTTACCGCCCTCAGCACGGGACACACCGATCCAGACTCTAGTTTTCCCTTGGATAAGGCATTCTCCAGTGTGTGGAATGTTCCCAGTCAACTCGTTTTCCATGGATGGAAGAATCTCTGCCTGCATATATCATCAAAAAATTTATTTATTAGAGAGAGAAATCACAACGGTCACTCATCACAAGCACATTTGTTAGCTTTTACAAATAAATAAGACAACACCTGAGATGTAATGAAGATTCGATGCAATGTGTCTGCATCATTGTTGGCTTCACATATTTCACGTAATCTAGAGGCCAGGTAAGCATCGGCAGTATGGAGATAAACTTTGGCTTCCAAACTGGAGCCAATCAACTTTCCGGTACGAGCAACCTCCAGGATTTTATTCACCTCAGTTCTCAACTGGTCAAAAGTCCTTCCAATAAGGCATAAGCAAGCAAAAACATGTGGAAAGGATGAACACACGTTAATGGAAGTTCAA
Source organism: Artocarpus hirsutus (assembly GCA_946598075.1). NCBI lineage: Eukaryota > Viridiplantae > Streptophyta > Magnoliopsida > Rosales > Moraceae > Artocarpus > Artocarpus hirsutus. Next base: position 28,744 of record CAMOHE010030556.1, read on the forward strand.
AAACACCGATTTATTCTTTTACCTCAAGAATTTTTTCCCAAAAATCAACCTCTTCAGTTGGAAATGAAAGCCATGTTTTGTTTGAAGCTGGCCAGCTTGATTCGAAAACAAACTCGGCGATAGATCCATCTTCGTTGGTATACTTGAAAGGGAGGTTCTGCCATACGTCCTCAGCCAAATGGGGCAATATGGGAGCTATCACTCTTACAATGGAAAGAAGATGTGCTTCAAGAACCGTTTGACAGCTTCTCCTCGTGAAACTACTTGTACCCCTATAATATCAATCTTTCTAACTTTATACGTGCAGCAGATGCTTCTATTCTAGTAAAAATGTGCATACTTTGACGTATATTTAGCAGCTCCTGTTCTAAACTATCTCCTTGTTCACATATCTTAGGACCATTCCAGTAGGAGAAAAAAACTTATTTAAGTTATGCAAATAAAATTTGAAAAAAAAAAAAAAGTTCCCATAACTGCAAAGCGTGTGTTGACGACAAGATGATGAATGTAAAATGGCAGGAAGGAAATTAGATTAACTACAAATTTGTAGATAGAGCAGGAAAGAGTTACCCCACATAGAGGCGATCTTTGGCAACATCAAAGTAGAAGTTTGAAAGGTCAACAATGACGAACCGTTGAATGACCTGAAAAGAAGAAGAGAGAACATATTGTCAAGTTGAAAAAAAAAGGGAGAAAAGCAAACTGCTATATCTTTCTTCCTCACTTTCACATTTATACTCCTAAATACAAGAATATTTCCTTTACAATGCTTTTCATCATTCCATTGAGCATGAACTCCAAACAGAAAGTCAACAATATTTGAGAAATTTTACCTGAAAGATCTTAAAGAATTGATAGTTCTCGTAGCTCTCTCCAATGGTCTTTACAACATTTTCAAGCTGAAATAGAGCATGCCGATCAATCATGGGAAGATCGTGGTATGGGACAGCATTATCAGCCTGCCAGCACGGTACATTACATAATATTCGAGTAGAAGCAATAAATAGATAAATGGAACTTGCCACATAAGTGGAAATAAGAGCTAGTATTTGTGAATAAGTAAAAAATTTCAGATCCTGAAGGCTTAGCTCAAAATCTATAATAACCGATATGGAACGTACGTGCCAATCATGTAGGTTTCCCAAAAGGTATCTCAACGTTCCTCGCAGCTTCCGATAAATGTCTGACATTTGGCGGAGAACTTGAGGACCAATCATTACGTCACCTGTGTAGTCTACACTGGAAACCCAGAGTCGCAATACGTCGGCTCCATAACTAGGTGCTTCCTGCCAGCAGAGAAACAAGACCACTAATCAATACGCTCAAATATTCCTTTAGGGCATGGCTCAGATGGTAAAGAGGCAGGCAATATATTCAAAATTGACTGACCTTCTGGTTTTTTCCACCTGCTATCACACTTTGTGGGTCTACAACATTACCCAAAGATTTGCTCATCTTTAGACCCTTCTCATCCAATACAAATCCGTGTGTTAAAACACTAGAATATGGAGCCTGTCCTGTATCAAAGATATAGTAAAAATTTCATGCAGTGTCTCAGTGATTAATAAATACCTGTTATACAAGATCCTCCTTAGTTTAAGAATTTACAACGTAGAAAAAAATTTTAAAAAAAAGGGAAAGGAGAACCAGTGTAGCATCTAGAAACCAACCAAAATCCTAAACTGCATTGCACCTCTCGGCCCGGCTACTGTAGTTAAGGGGCAGAAGAGTAAGGGAGAAGTCAAATGTTCAATTCCAGAAGATCTAACCTCAGAATTATTCTTTTTTATATTCATCAAAGTGTGATCTATCTTTTGAGTCGGTAAAAATTTAATATCCTTGACCATTCTTAATAATATACGCATCATTAAAAAACCAAAATATTTATACTGAAACATCAATATCTTTAAACGTAAGCGGGCAGATATTATTATTGAATATATTCAGATACTACCTTTCGTAGCAATACTTGTCAATAAAGAACTCTGGAACCACCCACGATGTTGATCTGTGCCTTCAAGGTACAGGTCTGCAGGAAAACTAAGGCCATTTCTTCTTCCCAAAACTGCAGCCCAAGAAGAACCTGAAATACAAAGAATTAATCAGAATCCATATATATATATAGAAGAAGAAAGAAAAGAAAATAAGAGAAAAGCAACCACAAATGAAATTATAAATCATTTACAAAATGTAGCTACAGAGATGAGAAAATGCAATTGTGAAAATGCATCAGGAATCAACGGGATATTGATGATGCAATTGTCATCGGTAATTCATATATACGCAGTTAGATGCATCACATCACACTTCTATGCGATACCTGAATCAAACCATACATCCATCGTGTCAGTCCCTTTCACCAATTCTGATGCTTTATCACGATATTTAGCAGGGAGAAGATCCTCCACCTTCATGTACCACCAGGCATCGCTACCCTTTTCAGCTATTATAGCTGCCAACACAAAGAACTTGAAAGGATAAGAGCAAGTTCACCTTTAACAGGTCCATCAAAGTAAGAGATGATTGAATTCACAGAATATCTACATGGATCATTCCATTTATTGAGGCATTGTGTGCGTATGCTCATTTTGAGTCCGCACAAGTGGGGAAGGGTCACAGAGAGGATGTTTGAACTCAAACTACATGTCGTGAGGGGAAACTATTGCTATAACTAAATGGCTCTTACACTTTATGTGATCAATAGTCTCTTCATTCATGAGTGGTTCCTTTGTTCGCACATGATAAAAAACTGGAATTGGAACACCCCATGTCCTTTGCCGGGAGATACACCAATCAGACCGGGTAGAAGTCATTGCAGAAATTCTGTTCTCTGCCTGAAGGAAAAAATGCTCATTCAAACACACGAGATAACACCAATAAACCGTGACGTCAACATGAAATAGACTGCAAAATCATGAATAAGTTCCGCATGATGAAAACCAAGTATAGCCAAAACACGCTTATGTAACAGAGTTAACTACGTGTATCCTTCAGCTTTACATTCACTAACCCCTTTTTAAGAACTTTGCCGGAAACAAATGTTTTGAGGAGTCTATTTAACGTTTTTCAGAGGAATCATCAAATGCTGGTGTTCTTGTAAAAAAGCGAGGAAACTTGGATATATATATTTATATACATATATATATATATATATATATATTACCCACCCTAAAAAGTGATTTATTTATGGGGTGTTTGGCAGTGGTGGGAACCACTCAGTTTTCACCACAAACTCAATTATGAACAGTAAAAAGTTCTCACATGCTACAGTAACAATAAAAAAATTGTTACAGTGTAAAACTCTCACATGCTACAGTAAAAGTGGTTCCCACCACTCTTCCAAACACCCACTTAATTTACTATCCTTAGTATATTAGCCAGTTTCACCAAAACGCTAGAGGCTGCTTAGTTATTACCCAAAGTTAGGGTAAAGGAGCAATACTAGATAAACCAAGATGATACCGTCTTTTTTTATACAAACTAAAGAAACAGTTAGAGAAGCATGTGTTGCGTTTGCACCAGTCACGAGTAATATAAGAAATCAGCATCAAAAAATTCAAAATCACAATAATAACGAGCCAAAACAAAAGTCTAGTGCATATAATGTTCATGTGAACTAAACAAATACCTGAGATGGAATCCATTTCACATGACTGATTGCATCCATGGCAGATTGGCGAAATCCTTCGACTGATGCAAACCACTGCTCAGTTGCCCGAAATATTGTAGGCTTTTTTGTTCTCCAGTCATATGGATACTTGTGTGCTTCAAAAGAGTAAATGGAATCATTTTGACCATAAAAATAAACTGAAAATAGACTTAAAAATTGATCATTCGTTCAAGCAAAAAAAAAAAAAGACTCACAATAAGATTCTTCCATTATAAGTGACAAATTTTCATCCAAATATTTCATGACAGCAACATTGCCGTCTGCAAGCACATCAAGCCCGCTGAACTGTCCAGCTTCTTTGGTGAACTTCCCATCGTCATCAACAGGAGAATGAATTGGCAGTCCATACTTCAAGCCAGTCACGTAATCTTCCTGACCATGACCTGGAGCTGTATGGACTAGTCCAGTTCCTGACTCTGTTGTAATGTAATCTCCTCCAATGACAACTGGACATTCCTTATTACTGATCGGATGAATATACCTGAAACCGGAATCAGAAAGCACACTTTAGCTTATAGATGGTTCATTGAAGTACATATCCTTTTATGAAATGAGATAAGCAATAAAAAATTATAAGTATTACTCAGGTTTCGGTTTCTAGCATCTTTTGTCACCTGCAGTTTTCAATATCTGAACCCGCCAGTGTTTTTCTGACAACAAGCTTCACACTCCATTTTGCTTCTAATGTTGGCACCAGATCTAAAGCTACAAGGAGGAAAGGCCTCTTTTCCTCCTTCAGAACATTTCCAAGCTGTTTCTTTTTATTTCCAGCAGATAAAGATGCATCTTCTGAGAGTGTTTGTACTTCAACTATGGCATATTGAAGCTTGGCATTCACAGCAACAGCTGTAAATATGATAACAGAGGAATAATTGTAAAATTAAGAAGATTGCTCAGATCATGAAATGACCATATCTCAGAAACATGGAATCTGTGGCATAGGAGAAGATAAGGAAAAACACATAAACTATTGACGAAGTTGAGAAACTCAAGCATCCTTGAATCAAATAGAATTAACAAGCATAAGTTATGGATCGTAAATACTTATATATGATGACAACACGTAGTTTTCTTCAGTTTAAATTTAATTTCTAACTTCATCCTTCCTAACAGGCGGAAGAGCATTGGATTGACTCAATTGATAGAGAAGATTTTCAGGCATTGACAATCACATAAAAGACTGTTTTAAGTACAGAAGCAAAACCCACCAGCATTGGCTGGAATGGTCCAGGGAGTTGTTGTCCAAATAGCCAAACACAAATTTGGGAGATACTCGTCTAACACCCCACCCGAGCTTGGAGGTGCACCGACCAATCTAAAACCAGCATATATACTCCTTGAAACATGCCCCTCCGGATACTGCACAAAGAAATTCCAATCAAGTATTAAATCAAAGTAACATGAGGCATAAGTTGAGTAGAAGCCTCAAAACTTCCTAGAAGTTGAATATTTTACAAAGCACTTCTTTGTTACAAAGGGAAGAAAGATGTGTATGTATTTATAAGAGTCTATTATTTTACTTCATTTTTTGATTTATAAATTTTACTTTTACTTTTAATTTTTTTATGTTTAATCAGTTGACTGGATAGTGAAAGCTTTAAATTGATCCAAACTGTATTTGAACTTGGAATAAACAAAGCACCTCAAGAAGAAAGATTGTTGTTGGGAACAAAATCAGACAACATTACTCGTGTATGGTCTAGCTAAAGCTCAAAAGCCCTTGAACAGTGAACGGGAATTCTGTAGTTTAAAAATGTCTTGAGTAGAAAACTTTTTATGTTAGGTTAAGCAGAAAATTACAAGCCAATTGATGTACCTCCAACTCGGCCTCTGCAAGAGCAGTTCGTGATGAGGGACTCCAATGAACTGGTTTTCTACCTCTGTAAATATAACCTTGAATTGCCATCTGGCCAAACACTTCAATCTACGAGATTACAACACACGTTATTACACAAGATTAACCTTGAATTGTTCGAATTTAATGTTACCATGACATTCCTTATAGTTGCTTCCAAAAAAAAAATCTCCGTAGTCTCTCCAGAAGAAATAAGAAAGGTTGTACAAACGTAAGAGATGATCCAAAGTCCTAAAATTCTGATTTAACTCCTTCACATTTTAACATTAATGAAGCTGTAGTAGCTACCTGGGCAGCTTCATATTCTGGATCCAACGTCAGGTAGGGATTATCCCAGTCCGCCCACACTCCATAGCGCTGAAACATCAAATCGTACGATTGATTTCTCACGGAATTATCCAAAGTTGGTATCAAATTTTGGTAAGCACTTTCAGATCTTAGAAGAAAGGAATTTCAAAACATACACTCTATGTGAAAAAGCAAAACAAAATCATCTAGTAAAATCCCAACAACATACCAATTCAGATGTCAAACTACAAAACAGCTAAATGAGATAATGTTACCTTAAATGATTCCATCTGATTCTTGACAGTTCCTTTTGCAAATTTAGCTGCCTTTGCTCTCAATTTTGTTGGCGTGAGATCCTCTCTGGTAGTTTCATCCAGTGACTGCAGAACTAATAATTAAAATGTTGACCAAAGCATGTATTAGGATCTTTTCCTTAATATCCGCACAACACTTACAGCAGAAAGGTTTCTACTTCCTCCAAAATCAAAAGTTAAAAAGCATTGCCTCTCAGGCTCTAAATACATATATTGCCGTCTTCTGAAGATAAATTCCCTTCCTCAAGCCAGTGGCACGATATTTCATATCAAAGATTACTCATTCAAATTTAAGCCTTGGAGTTAACGACACAACTTTTTATAACTTCATGATCAGCACAGATTTTAGAGTTGTATTCATCATTTTCACTTAGACTTTACTTAATTAGTTTCTGGAGCACAGATTTTAAAGTTGTACTTATCTTTTTCACTTATACTTATTTAGTTTCTAGAGCAACTTTCTTGTGCTTCAAAGTTCACCAAAAATATCATCAAGAGAAGTAGTATGTAATTTCATGTCAATGTCAACATAATAACAAAATGAACAATGAAATACAAGTCATCAGCCCCTCAAAAAAAATACAACTCATCAGGCCAACACTGGTAAAAGTGAACTGCAAAATAGATACTTGCCTTTCAACTCAATTGGTAAGCCATGACAATCCCAACCAGGAATATAATGGACTTTATAATTCTGAAGAAGCTGTCATAAAAAAGAAAAGAAATAAGAAATATGTTACATGTTATATTTCCAGTAATATGTTGTAATTTTTTTCTTTTGGGGCTGTAAATAACATACAATGATCAATCATCAATGCGTTAATATATTAATTGAATTAGAAAAAGCGAGATGAAATCTTAAGCAATTGTTACTAAAAGGCCAGGAATCATAAGAGTTGAAGCTTAAAAGCAACATAGTGGACGGCGTAGTAATTGGTAAAATGATATACCTTATAACGATTAATAATATCCTTCAATATCTTGTTTAGTGCATGTCCCATGTGAAGATCACCATTGGCGTATGGAGGACCATCATGGAGAATGAAATTTCCCTGCAAAGAGGTAACTAAAAGTGAGAAACTAAGTTACATGCCTGAAATAGAGAACAAAGGAGAACTTAGAAACTCACCCCTGAATTTTTATCAACAACTCTCTTGAACACTTGATTGTCATCCCATATTTTCTGTAGTTCCGGCTCCCGTACTAAAGAGTTTGCTCTCATGCCAAACGTTGTTTTAGGCAGATCAACCGTGTGTTTGTATTTTCCGTCTTCTTGCTTTGCCCCTAAACAATCCCAACAAGCTAAATACTCAGAAAAAGTCACATTTGTTTATCATGAGAAGGCTTTATGCAATCAAAAAATCTTCCAAGATCTATGCAACAGATAAATATCCCGAGCAACATCTTCCAACAAATGCTCTCTCAATAAAAGTATATATAAGAAAAGCAACACAAGCACACACTACAAACCCACCTTCAGCGGCTTTCTTTGCAGCCATAACAGGTCCTCTTGACCTTCTCTTTGAGGAATGGAGCTCGGCATTAGATATATTGGAATAGTGTTTCACATTGAAGAGGGTAAACAAAGAGCTTCCTTTGGGATGAAAGGAGCTAAAAGAAGATTTCCTAAAAGATGAGCAGGTTCTTTTCGACAAAACCTGAGCACATAAACATAATTTATCCGTTGGGAGTCGTAACTATTACACCATCATGAAAATAATAATGGGAAAATTACAGTAAAAGGAAAATAACACAGAAAGCAAAGGAACAAAATTAGGAAACTCATAAAACAAGAAAGTTGACTTCAAAAACTGAAGCAGTTTTCTGTCAGCACAATGTAGACTAGAAGATATTTGCGACTCATTTCTAAGAAATACCGCAAGTCAGATTATCAAATAAGCTCTGACAAACTCTAAAACCAACTTCACATAAATTATTAAAAAGAAGACAAAAAAAAAAGGTGAATTGAACTCTCGACCACTCGAAAATGCCACCTCAGTCATTCTTTGACATTTCATCCAGGATTTAATGCTTGAAAAAAAAAAAAACTTTAGAATTCCTAATATGAATTGTCAGATGAAACCTCTAATTAGGAAAGAAATCATCATCTGAGTTCCAAAGTAAAACACGTTTTCATCAAAAACAAAATGCCAAGTTCACGTATCTAGTATTTTGAGAGAAAACTCCATTCTCAAACCAACAAAAAACTTCTGATAATACAATAGTCTTGTATAATCTCTTAAAAATTTTTGCAAAAATTAATGGATTGAAAGAAAACAAAAAAGGAAAACTGAACTTGAACAGTCAAGAATACCTCCTAAATCCTTTTTTTTTTTTTTTTTCATTTTATCGAACAAGTTGTAAGAGAGAGAGAGAGAACTAAACTCAGAATCTTACCGAGACCAAACTCTTGAAAATTCTATCAAACACCTCACAAGTTCATGAACCATTTAGGAAGATCAAACGGAAAGTAATTTTAAGTGTTTAACGATGAATTTAAAATATCCAGACCTACAAGCTCGAGATTGCTCAATTGCCAACATTCTCAACCATTTCACAACAACCACGCATCAAAACCAGACTCATATCATCCGAAAACTGAACACTTTAAGCAACAGGCGAGTAAACTAGTAGTCTTGAGAAACCAAAGGGAAGAAAAATGCAGACAAACTAAGATCCTTACTAATAAACTCATAACCGAAAATATCTATTCAAAACCTCACCAACTCAAGAACGAATAACAAATACAAACCGTTCAACAACGAGTCTCAGTAAATTCAATGATACGAACTTCAGCTAGTTACATCATGATCAAAACCTAATTGAATTCGTAAAATCCAAAGCACAGAAGAAACAAAACACTCCAGAAAACAGCTTCATTTGCTTGCCGAAAAACCGAAAGAAAATAAAATGGCCAAAAAAAGATAAGAATCTTATCAACAAATTCATAACTGAAAACAAAAAAAAAAAAAATCAAAAGAAGAAAACAAATCTAAACCTACGAACTCCAGCTTGCCTAATCATTCTCAACAATTTCACAACAATCACGCATAAAAACCTAATCCATAGAATCCGAAGCACATAAACTTAATGCTCCGTATGTTAACCGAGAAACCGAAGGAAATGTTATAATAAATAGAGAGAAAGGAGCTGAGAATCGCAGTTTTTTTTCCTCGGATTTTCTCAGCATACAAACAGAGGTCGAAGAAGCGCAAAGAGATAATTCAGAAATGAGAGAAAATTACGGAAAATAGAATAGAAAGGAGCGTATTTTATAGACAAACCCGATAGGGAGAGGTGGAGAGGACGGCCATGGTGGCGTCCGTGGGTTTGAAAGGGGGAGAGTGAGAAGCGAAGGATTTGAAAAACGACGTCATTTTTTGGTTTGTGATTTCCACTTCAGACCTCACAGTTCAGTGGAGTAGGAGCTTCACCATTTTCTTCCCTTTTCTTTTCTTTTCTTTCTTTCCTTTTTTTTTTTTTTTTCTTTGGGATTCTCTTTCTGTCTCTGAGATAGGAAATGGCCACTGAGAGGGAAAGAATTCTGCCCTTTTCCGGATAATTGGTGATTCATATGCCAACCAAACGCTGAACCCGCCACCTGGCTTAGCGGGTCTTTGCTTTCCTTTCATTTCATTTTGTTATTTTTTTTTTCATATGTTTTTTTTACTGGAAAAAACTACGATAAAAAGCCCTTTTTTCTCTTATCTATGGGGACCAAATTGTATGTTCTAGGATTATATCCAACGGTGAAAACCATAAAAGGTGCACATATTCTCTTATACAATGAGTTGCAGGTAACTAATTGGCATCTTAAAAAAAACAAGAAACAAAAAAAAAAAAAAACACTTTCTTCCACATCGCCGGAGCACATAGATTCACTGTTGCTTGTAAAAGGTTAAATGCTCTGAACTTAACTTTTATTAATTTATAAGTGAAGTATTTATGCACGGAGCAGTACAACTACTGTATGCTTTACAAGGAAAAATACAAGTTTGAATCTGATGTTGCAACAGATTTGAGAAGAATTAGGTCGTTGGAGCCGTTGTATTTGCAGAGCCTTGAGAGATTTATGGGCTGGTTGTAACCACCAAATCTTGAGGGTGAATTTGTGGAGCTGTGGAACTATTTGACTCTTTCATGAGTTTAAGACATGATGCTGAGGTGGTTAGGTTTACTGGGCATTCTCTAACAGGCCCCCGCAAGATGGTGCTCCCATTGGAGACACCGATCTTGGATCGTAACTGGTGAAACATGATGGAGGGAAGGGGCTTTGGGAGGGCATCAACAAATTGGTCCTTTGATGATATATGAGAGACAGTGAATGATCCTCGAACCATATGATAGCGAACAAAGTGAGTGTCAATGGAGAAATGCTTCACCCAAGAGTGAAAGACTGGATTCACAGAGAGATACGTGGCACCAATGTTATCGCAGAATAGTTGCAAAGCAGAAGAGCAACTAACATGAAGCTCATGAACTAAAATTTGAATCTAGAGAACCTTAGCAGCACAAGATGCAAGAGCTCTATATTCTGCTTCAGTGGATGAATGAGCAACAGTTTTTTGCTTCTTAGAGCACCATGAAATGGCATTACCACCAAAATAAACGATGTATGCTAAGGTAGAGGTGCGATCATCGCCTTTGCCAGCCCAGTCGGCATCAATAAATGCTGTAACAGAAGGTTGTGATGGCGTTTAAGGAAGGGACCATGATGAATTGTGAACTTCAAGTAGCTTAGGACCCTCTTGGCAATAGACCAATGAGTTTCAGTGGGAGAGTGCATAAATTGAGCCAATTTATTGACTGCATGAGACACATCAGGACGTGTGAGAGATAAATATTGGAGAGCACCAATGACTTGATGAAATTTTGTGGCATCTGTTGGTGGCCAACCATCACGAAGATGAAGGGATTAAGTTGAAGACATAGGCGTGGTACATTCCTTATCACCAGTCATGTTTGTTCGTTCTAGTAAGTCACGAATATACTTGTGCTCAATAAGACGAAGGCCAGATTTGGTTGGAAGTACTTCAACACCAAGAAAATAATGAAGATGACTAAGATCTTTAATATAAAATCATTTGGCTAAGGCTTGCAAGAAAGTTGTTGTTGTTGCCTGTTATAATTAGATCATCGACATAAACCAGAAAGTAAAAAATAACATTATTTTTATGACAAATGAAGAGGGAGGCATCACTACGAGAATTAACTAATCCATAGGAGAGTAAGAATCCCTATAATTCAGTGTACCAAGCTCGAGGTGCCTGTTTGAGACCATAAATAGCTTTTCTACATCTGCAAACAAAGCTTGGATTGTTGTGATTAACAAAACTTGGTGGCTACTGCATGTAAACATCTTCTTTTAATGTCCCATGAAGAAAAGCATTATTGACGTCAAGTTGACAGAGTGGCCAGTTGTTCGATAAGGCAATAGCAAGGATGAGACGAATTGTTGTTGGCTTGACAACGGGGCTAAATGTGTCATGGAAATCAATGCTAGGTCGTTGGTGAAAGCCTTTAGCAACTAGACAGGTTTATACCTGGAGATCAAACCATCAGGATTCCATTTGATTCGGAAAACCCATTTGCAGCAGACCATGTTCTGAGAGGGACAGGGAGGAACGAGTTCCCATGTGCCATTGTGAAGAAGTACTGTATGCTCATCAGACATGGCCTGCCTCCATTCAATATGTTTAAAGGCTTGGGTTACACACATTGGTTCAATAGACACAGGAAGGGGATGTTTTGTATTGGTTTGGTGGAGACCTTTGGGCTTGAAAATATTGCGTTTAAAGCGAGTGATGATGGTATTTGGGGGAGGGGGCAGCGGATAAGGAGAAGTATTAGGTGTGACAGAAGGACGAAATAAAGTGGAAGAGGTAGAATTGTGAGGTAAAGAGGAAAAAGGAAGAATGGAGTTCCTGACCTAGCAGAAGAGGGCGGCATAATATATGTGAGTGGTTGAGGCAGAGAATGCAACAGAGCTTTCGTGGCTGGTGCTGCTGGTGTTGGTTGAGCAGCTGGTGACATGGGCGTGATGTTAAATGAAAATGTTTTAATAGGTAGATGCCAAGCAGAAGCATAATAAAAAAAAATAGAAGGATCGTACGTGTGAGAAATTTTTAGAGAAAGGAAATTCAATTTCAACAAAACGAACATGACGTGACGTGTAAATTTTGTTTTTGGTAAGATCCAAGCAAAAGTATGCACTTTGATTAAGGGAATAACCAAGGAAAATACATGGAGAGGATTTTGGTTCTAGTTTATTGGAGTTATATGGTTTCAACTATGGAAAACACAAACAGCCAAAGACCTTTAGTTTATTGTAATTTGGTTGGCGTTGAAAGAGTTTTTCATAAGGAGAGGAAAACTGTATAATAGGAGTGGGAAGTCAATTGATTAAATAGATAGCTGTTTGAAAAGCAAAAGACCAATATTTGAGAGGAAGATGTGCTTGTTAAAGAATTATAAGGCTAGTGTCAATTATGTGCCTATGATGTCTTTCAGCAGTGCCATTATGTTGCAGAGTATGAGGTGGAGTTTTCAAATGTTGAATACCCAAGGTGCTTAAAAAAATCCTTTAAAGCAAAATATTCTCCACCACCATCCAAGCAGACAGAGACAATAGAATGTTTAAAGAATTTTTCAACTACAACTTTATATTGACAGAAAACAGTAAATACATCAGATTTAAGATGAAGAGGATATAACCAAACATACTTTGTAAAATGATCAACAAAGATAACATAATAATAAAAACAATCAACAAATTGAATAGGAGCAGGTCCCCACACATCAATATAAACTAAATCAAGTGGTCCAGTACTTCATAAGGTTGATTTACCAAAAGGAAGACAATGACTTTTATTACATAAAGAAACTTCACACGTAAAAGCCAAAGGCAGAGAAGAAGAAAATGACACTAAACCAGAATTAACAAGACATTTAATTATTTTTGAAGACGGATGACCAAGACGCCCATGCTAGATCATCAAAGTTGCTAAAATAGAAGCAGTGGTAGAAAGAGCCACGGCTAGGCTATTTAGTACACCTTTTGCAGTTGGCCACTCATAGAGATCATGTCGAACCTTTCCACATAGGAGAGGAGTCCCCGTACGTAAATCCTTGACAAGAAAATAAGATGCAAAAAATTCAATGGAAGTGTGATTAGTTTAACAAAATTTGGCAATAGAGATTAAGTTTTGCTTAATAGATGGTGCACACAAAACATTAGATATACGAAAAGAAGGAGAAAAACAAATAGAACCAGTGTGAGTTATTTTTAAACCTAAACCATCTCCAATTTGAATGTCATTAGGACATGATGAAATGAAAGGTTGGACAGGTGTAAGGTGACATGATGGGAGGCACTAGAGTCGACTATCCACTGATTTGAGGTTGGGAAGAAGGGTACAACATGATTAGTAGAGGGACGTTGAGACAAAAGCTGAGGAAATAGTTGAAAACATTTTTTTGCATCATGACCGCGTTTCTCATAGTACTGACAAACAACAAGGTTGGTCTTGAAAATGGCAGGGGTGTTGCTTTTGTATTGGTTATTGACATCTGTAGGATTGGGAAGTAGACCAAGTGTAGGGGAAGGCAAAGAGGGTTAAGGAGATCGATAAGAATAAGATGATTTTTTGGTTGGATGTGTAGTTGGGGGATTGGGTTCAGGGTGTTGTTTTTCATTGTGAAGAAGGAAGGTTTCATGGTCGATAATCTTATCAAACAATTCTTAAAAGGGAACAACAGAATCTCTCATCCTCATAACAGTGATAAGCTCTTTGTAGGCAGGTCCGAGACCACGAGTAGTGTAGACTAGAAGATCAACATCATTGGGAGGGTTGGTAAGAGCAGTAAGTTCATCTGCAATCTGTTTAATAGAAGTAAGAAAATCAGTCACAGAGAGATATCCACAAGTAATCATAGTAAGCTTGTCCTTAAGATGAATAATGTGAGTTGTTGATCTCTTAGCATAGAGATGGGAAAGGCAAGTCTAGGCCTCTTGACTGGTTGCAGCAGAGGATACCAGTGGAATAACAGCCGCACTTAGAGATGCAAAGATGGCATGAAGAATCAAGTGATCTTGATGAAGCCGCGAAAGTTAGGCTAGATTGGCAATGGTTTGACCATCTTGAACCACCGTGACAGAAGGGCATGGAAATGTGCTGTCGAGATACCCAAGAAGATCCATACTGAAAAAGAAGGCATTAAACAAGCCTTCCATGAAAAATAATTGAGTGATGTAAGCTTAAGAGGCAATTGAGCAGCTGCATTGATAGTTATTAGATTCTAAGTTGGGTTTGAAGAAACTGTGACAATGGATGATGAATTGTTGTTAGACAAAGCAGAAGTCATGTTGTAAAAAAAAAACCTCGTTGAGAAAGGGCTCTGATACCATAAAAGGTTAAATGCTTTGAATTTAACTTTTATTAATTTATAAGTGAAGTATTTATACACAGAGCAGTACAACTACGTATGCTTTACAAGGAAAAATACAAGTTTGAATTCTGATGTTGCAACAGATTTGAGAAGAATCAGGTTGTTGGTATCGTTGTATCTATAGAGCCTTGAGAGATTTGTGGGCTGGTTGTAATCACCAAATCTTAAGGGTGAATTTGTGGAGCTGTTGAACCGTTTGAATCCTCCATGAGTTTAGGACATGATGCTAAGGTGGCTAGGTTTATTGGGCATTCTCTAACAGTTTAAATTCCCATTTTGAGACATGTCTGTTGCAAATTCACCAGGAACTGAACCTCATAAAGCAGAAACAATACCCAAAATCAGTCTCAACAAACGAAAGAAATTAACTAACAATCAAAACAAAACAAAACCAGAAACATCTATGATTTTTACAATGTGGAATGAATCATTGTGTTTCAAACTACTCTTTTCTCTATATGAATTAGCGATTTTTCTTGAGAAAAAGATCAAGAAAATCTAGAAACTTTGGCATTAAACAATTCCATTAGAACCAGAATAACATTATCAAACAACAAGAACTTTTTGGAAACTCAAACAAGAACACACAATAGAATAAAAGATTTAAGAATTTTGTAGATCTTAGAAATTTGTAGATCTCGTTTAAACTGTCAATTCTCGTGAAGGTTCTCATTGATTTCGTACCAATTTCGAGTAACAAATTTTGCAAGGTTTTACAGTAAAACTTTTTAAATGGTAAAAATAAGAAAGCGTTTTTAAAATGATTGAATTTGCCCGTAAGCCTTTAGAATGTTTTGATTAAAAACTATACCTAACAGTGCCAAACAGTTTCATTTTGATGTCGGGTGTAAAAATATCAAAATTTTCATGTTTTAGATCAAAACTATGAAAATAAGTGAAACTATATTTTTCATTACACGGTCAGCTTTTATACGTTGTTTTGAGCAGCAAATCAACCCAATATTATTTTCAAAGAGTTTGAAATTTTTTTAAGATCCATAAGGGCAAAAAATGTCAAAATTTTCACAATTCAGGCTAAAACCTAAATATAAGAAAAAACTGTTTTTTTTTTCTTACTGCATAGGCAGATTTACTGCACTGTTTTGAGCAATAACAATCACAAAATTTGTTCCAAAATGTTTGGTGATTTTTAAAGATTCGTCAAGAGCAAAAATGTCATTTTTACAAAAGTGGACAAAGGAGACCAAAGCTAACCAATTAAGCTCAAAGTTTTAAAACAAGCAATGATTCCTATCGTACAAAGTTCAAAGTCGTTAAATGAAACGTTAATTGGCTTCAATGTACCTAATTTAAATGTTATAGAATTAGATCGTTAACCTAGACACAAACTAATAGTCGGGTGTCACATTAACAGAACCCAAAGTTGACTAACTAAAGAAAAAGGAATTAAGAGAAGCATTAGCGCGAGATTCAAGTAAGTCCCAAATCTCACCTATGACATGAAGAAATTGATTTTTATATGCCTTATTGATGAATGCTCTATAATTGCAAATATTATGCATATTGTCTTGGTTTGCATAAAGCATGTTCACTAAGATTACAAATTTGATAGTCTAAACCCCAAAGTTAAGAAATATAAGATAAGATAATAAATGACGTATCAACCTCCACTCAAGCGAGGTATATAAGTCCCCAACCCAAGGGGAGCATCAAGATACAATCTCGATGTTCGACGATCACGCGCACTCGATAAGATCACTTGGGCCCAAACTAAAAGACAAGTTATAAAGATGTTCATTAGCAAGCATAAATGAAAGATGCGTTGCATAACTGTTGTAATCTTGTAAAATGTTTTGTGAGATGTATTGCTGGGTGAAAGCTCATTTAGATCCTTCATGCTGTAAGAAATCCTGCCAAGAAGCTAGTATGAATAGTGATGAGCTGGGCATAGCGGTAGCACAAATACGATGATCGAGCTATGGATATCTCTGCAAGTTTTAATTTCGTTTTTTAATAAACTATTTATTTTATAGCATGTTATGATCTAGCAAGTAAGCTACTATCGCTTTTTGCATGAATATTTAAGAAAATGGTATGTAATTATAAGCAAGCAAATGTTTTATAAAAAATTAAGGAAAAGACTAAGTAATATAATTATGTTTTAAAAAAATATTCCGCATTTTCACAAACAAGATTAAGGCTAAGTATAAGCAAAGAGCATTTAAGTAACAGCTCGAGTTGCCAAGTTGTTACAGTACTCCGTCACATGGAGATCAAGACCTTGTTGCTTCTCCACCTGCCATCCTCGTCTGATGACCCTACACCCACCACCCTTCACACCCAACGAAGGACATGTTTTTTTCCGCCTTATTTTTTTAAGCTTTTTATTTTTTTAATTTGTTATTTTAATAATGATAGGGTGAAAATAAAAGAAATGATTGGGTGAAGGTGTGTTTAGCTTTGGTCTTGTGAGATTTAGATTTTAAACCGTTGGATTTCAAACTAACGATTAAAAAATAAAAAACAAAAGATATTCTTGTTGATACGAATCAAAGTTTTATAGATAAGACCTTTTAGCGAGTCTTATCATAACATTCCCCTAACTTAAATTAGGCTTTAATCTTTCTAAATTTATTGCCATGCAGCTCTTTCATACATTTTATCAGTAAAGTGAAGGAGTAAAGTTGCTAATGTTTTGAAATTTGAGGGAACCAGTGTTTAAGAAGATATTTGAAAGAATAGTTTAAACCATCAGTATGGTTTAAAAACTACAGCATACGAGAGCTTTATATTGTAATATGTGAGAGTTTTACACTGTTCATAGTTCAAACTATTAGTTTAAACTACTCTTTCAAACATTCTATTATTTTTTATGAATAGAAGAATAAGAAATAACAAAAAAAAAAGTTTTGTAAATTCGAAGTGCTCGCAAAAGTTATTCCTGTTCTTTTGAGAAATTTATCCTCGTGCACGTGCACTAATGTTATGAGTTTACCTTAGGGGAACATCAAATAATGTCTTTTCATAAGATAATATTGCGACAACTATTTCACCAACTTTGGATGTGTTATCTAATGTGAGTATCAACTTCCCTATATTCATTACTAACTTGAAAATCATTATTATTAAAAAAAAACTGAAAAAGTAGAAAATAGGGAGATTCCAATATAATTTTGGTATTTAAATTTTTACTTGATTCTCCTAATACTGTTCTACAAAAATGTCGTGCCGTTGCTTTTGTGAGACCATGCAATCTTTGCTTAAACAAATAGAATTAGCAAATTTATTATTAGAATTGCAGACATCTCTAAACATAAATTTTCTTGCAAATGTACTTCCGTTGGGAACTTGTATCACTGATCTCAACTTCCATTAGCAGCAATTTTTTTTTTTTTTTTGTTTTTTTGTGATTTTAGATTTCGCTCTAGCCGGTAATGAGCTTCATCAGATCCCAAGACGGCCCAGCTTTATCTTTTTTATTTATTTCTTCTCCTTCAGGGGAAAAAAAAAAGAAAAAAATAGAAAAAAAAGATAATTGTTTGTTTGAGAGTTGAGAAATGAACCAACTGCTCATCATACTTCATTAACTTGGCAGCTCGGAAGCATTACAACTAGTATAGCAATTAGCTGTTACCAATGTATCGAAATTGCATAAAATCTGAGCACAAACATGAAAAAAGAGCAGATTGGTTAAAATTTACTTATAACAAGTGTTTGTATACTCCTAAAAGTTGAAAACAACTTTTCTTCTATTATATGTCTAGTTTTAGGCTCCAAATCAAGAAAAGGTACTTCCAATGATTGAAACCAGAATTGGAAGAATACTAGCCAGAGCTATATGCAGCTGATCTGAGCTGCTTGTTCTGACACGGATCCGCCCTCTTCCCTCATTGTTCAATCTGAAATTAACCGCCATTTTTGAGCCCCGTCCGATGACGAATCGAGATGTTACAAGGGCTGTTAGAGCCAAGGCACCCCTCCACTTCATCAGACACAGCCCCAATCTGGAATTCTCCTCCTGCCCTGCAGGGAAATCCTTGTCCTTGACGCACCCCTCGAAGTTGGCTCCGTAAGCAGCCTTGCTGTTAGACTGCACGGCTCTGGCGCCTGCTGCCAAAACCAGACGCCTCCCAACTAGAGGTGGTAATAATCGTGTTCGTGTAGGCACATTTATAGCACGACACATTTAGCCCAAACACGAACATGACACGATTAATAAACGTGTCAGAAATGCAAATACAAACACGACAAGCATATGGTACGCGTAACACGGCACGACACTATTAACACAATTATTAAACGTATTGTGACGGGTTGACACGATAACAACACGCATATGGCACGTTCATGACCCAATTAACTAAAAATAAAAAAAAAAAATTCAAATTTTTTTAAAAAAGCCAATAAAGAAAATTAACAAAAACACAATATCTAATTAATACCAACCTACTATAAATATTTCAAATATTTTTATTTTTAAGTTTAAATATGTTATAAATGGACGGGTCGTGTCGTGCCGAGTCAACACATTTACGGCCCATTTAATTAAATGTGTTAAAGCGTGTTTAACGTGTTAGCACAAATATAGCCTGTTTATTTTCGTATTATTTGTGCCAACCCATTTATGACACAATTAATAAACGTGCGGTCCAAACTCGTTTATCTCGTGTCGTTTTCGTATCATGTCATCGTGTGTGTCCGAAATTGCCGACCCTACTCCCAACGGCAATATGGTCCTCGATTTTGAGTCCAGTCGTCACGTTTTTGCCTAGGAAAGTGACGGTTTTTCCTGCTGTTGTCTTGTTTATTTTTAAGTTTCTCATTTCGGTTTTGCCTCTTAGGATGTAAGCTAGCTGACTACCGAAAGTCTCAACAGCAAGCCTTGCCATGGTTTAGCCTTTCTCTCCATTATGCTTCAATGACATTGAGGAATCCAAGTGGACATTGAGATCATTCTTATCCTTCGTTATTTGGACACAAATGAAGCCGGTAATCGGCCAGTAAGAGCAAAATCCATCTCCAGGCTCACACCGTCCCAGCCGCAGTCGTGGTCCCAACAGGGATTTCAATAAGCGGCCCCACAAGAAGCTTTGCCGCTGGTGCTAAAAACTGGTATCTGTAGCTATGATCATCTCCGTCAGAGGAAGGCAGCAACGATTCAGATAGGGGATAAAATTTTTCTTCCTCTTCATGACCAGTATCATGACCAACATCTGCAACATCTTTCCCTTTTTTTATTGATTTCTCTCTTCCTTTTAGCAGCCTCCATCCATTGTTTCCCTTCTTAGAGCTTGACTCGATAATCGTACCCCTCAAAAGAAGCCTTCCTTTGCTCCTTATTGAGCTTAGCAATTTGAAACTTCCTTAAAGGCCTGAAAGGAGGAAGCTTGTCATACTCATCGTCATCTTCTTCAATTTCGGAATCACACAAGGCCCCAAATTCATTGTAAGAGTTGGCGGCATCACTAAGATTTGGATGAGGGTGAGACTGGTACAGAGATGGCAGGAGATAGGACACTGGCAGCCCAAGAACTCTCCTTCAGTTGGAGGAATTTTGAGGCAGGTATACCGAACTCACTTCTGATAAGACCTTTCTGGAGTAGCACAAGAGCAACAACTGGCATCTCCTGAGAGAATCTTGAGAAGAGAACATTGCAGAGTTCTCAACAAAAGCGACGGGACACATGAAATTTGGATTCAATAAACGCATATTATTACCCACAGCCATGGAGATAGACTGCAGAACAGCACGGGATTTTTGCGCGACAAAGATGTCATGGCTAAGGGGTAAGCCTGAAGGTCCTTCTGGAGGAGAAGCAGCTGAATGTGTGAGAATGACAATAGTCTTCTGCCCAATTGATGAGCCAAGAGATTTAGTGATTGATTTCAGCATAGGAAGATCATTATCCCCATTGGTTTCGTGTCCAATCGATCGACGCTGAGAACGAAATCTGGAGGGGACTTCTTCTTGAATTTACTTATGGATGCTAACATCTTTTGGTTTGCAGCTTGTTCAACGGCAGGAGCTTTTAGACCTGGTGTGTCAAGGATTGTCATCTTGACTCTGTCTATTTTTCCAACAATCTCTTTCAAAGTAGTGGTGGGTTCAAAGGCATGGATTGCAGCTTTCTTCTCACCGAAAATGAAGTTGATCTTTGCGCTTTTTCCCACTCCGGATTTCCCAAGAACCAGAATGTTGAGGCACAAGTCCAAGTCAGTTTCCTTCTTCTCGGATTCAAGATCCAAGGCCATTCTTTTTGCTGTTTTAAGAGCATTAGAATGACCATTATGTTCCCCGGAAGCAAGGACCAACGCGTCTAAGACTTCATTAACCGCAGAATCTTCAAGAAAAATGCCAAGAATGTGAACAAGCCTCGAGAAATTCACTCTCAGGAGTCACATCTTCTCAATCTTCTTCTTTTCATCTGCGCTTAAGTTGTCCTCCGACTCATCTTCAACTCCAAGTTCCAAAGAGTTAAAGTCTGTTGAGGAGCAAATTTCGGAATGGGGGTCATCAACAGTGACAACTCTTGAGCCATTAACACTAGTTACTGCATCCAAGATAGCCATTAGTGTTGCGGAATCAAACGAATCTTCTCCTTCGCCATCACTAACACGATGTCAATTTCACCCATGGTTTGCTTAGTTATTTCAACATCTCCTTCTTGAATTCCTTCTTCATTATATCCTTCTTCAACACCTCCGACAAGTTTTTCACTCCGGTCTAAGCTAGAATCACTATACAGCCCGTTTTCATGTCCATCAACCTTAATCACCTCCGGAAAATCGCATTTACTCGTCTCTTCAGTCTCCTCGGTTTCATAAGAGACTGAAATCTCCTCAAATCGAGCTCATTTCCATCGAACTCAACAGCATCAACGGCCGAAAAATCACATTTACCCGGCTCTGCAGTCTCCTCAGCTTGCTTAGACACTGAAAACCTCTTCGAATCGAGCTCATCTCCACTGAATTCAGCGGCATCATCAGCGACCGAATCATCCTTGGCACGATCAAAACCAATATATGAACTCACTTCTCTCTGTGGCATCTCACCAACGTCAGGACTAGGACTATTGTCGTTTCTACATTGACAAAACACAAGTTCTTCTTCTTCTTCTTTCTCTTCTTTGCCCTCCGCACAACAATCCACAACACCCCTTTCATCCTTAAGCAACTCTAAATCATTAAAATCTTCAACAACACCACAAACATTAAAGTCCTCAACCCTTTTACCTTCCTCAACACGCATTAAGCCATTTTCATCAACAAGGGACTCTATTTCATCTCCCTTTTCTTCTACCTTAATTCTAGGTGCAATACTAATTTTCTCCACAACCCCAATATTATTACCAAACGAAAATTCTTCTTTATCTCCATATTCCACTTCACTAACCACAAAATCACTACCAAACTACTACCGTCGTCGTCGTCATCCCATTCAGCTTAGCAATGGGCCTAACCCACTTGGGATTTTCAGTTTCATCACCATCTGAACTACCACCACCACTCTCCAAGCTTTTGTTGTCGTATGAATGGGGGGCAACAAAGGGCCTTTTCCGTCGCTGTGTCGCTACTATTTGTGTTAACAAATTCATTGTCGTTTGGTTCGAAATCAGAACCAGAGTCGTGATCGTCTAGAGTGATAGGGGCTCGGATAGGGAAGGAAAATGAGGAAGAGAGAGAAAGCTTACGTGGGATGATGAGAGGAGGAGGCTTTGATAATTCTATGGTGGATTCCATGGATTATGATTCCTCAGCTTCAGTTCCGAACACACAGAAAAACCCAAAGCCCCGCAAAAAGGAGGCAAAAGTCTTTTTTTTTTTTTTTTTTCCTTTCCTTTTTGGTCCCCAAAAGAAAAGGAGAAAAACCCAAAACCCCTCAGAAAGGCACCAAAAGTTTTTTGTGTTTGTTGGGTTTTCGATGCTTGTTGTGTTCCTTGGTGTTGGTGCGTACTACTTGTTGGAAATGGAGCGGAAGCCAGCCGCTCATGGGAGGGGAAGAGAAAGTGGAAGAGTAAGACACAAGCTATATTTATCTCGTCGATGTTTTGGTGGCTTTTTTTTTTTATTTCCTCGTTTTCTTTTTCCTTTTTTTCCTTTTCTTTTTACTTTTTTGAGGTCTATATTTGGAAATTTTTATTCAGGTCGAGTTTTGGATTTGTCTAAACGACAAGTATGGTGATTTTGATGTTCTTCGATACGTGCAATTTGGAAAATGATTACTCTGGTCAAGATGAAATAGATTTGAATTTTGTAATCATTTTTATATGTATATATTGTCAATGAATTATTAAGATGATTACAATTTCATCAATTATAATAGTCTTAAAGAATAATATTCTACTCGTAAAATTGTTAGACTGTTTAACATTAGTTAGTTTTAATCAATTTTTTAGTTACAAACTGTATAAAACTCTTACATGTTACAACTAAAGGAAAAGATTGTTACAATATAAAGCTTTTAAATGCTACCATAATTATAGTTTTAACCAATAATTCTAACTAGTGTGTCAAACAACTTATGTGTTAAAGACAAAAAAAAAGTAAGTCGTGTTCTTTTTTTTAAATAGGGTAAAAGATTTGAAACTCTTCCCGTAGTGATAAAAGTTAATATGCTGGAAATTACTGGTAGAAAAGTGTCCAATATACTACGACACAAACCTTTTGAATTAGGGCTTGGTCTGCTCTTCCTCCGAGTTCTTCCAATTCAATTTCTTTTCCTTGGACCAGTTTCTCTACAGCTTTCATCTGATATACTACCAAAATATTAGAACAAGTGAATAACTAATATCTCAATATATCCTAAAGCAATAGAAGGCATTGATCTTTAGACAATGATATGATAATCTCACCTCATCGGGAGAAGCACCAAAACGAGCTGCAAGCACATAAGTTGAGCTCTCTGAAATACCGCATCTTTTTAAGGATTCTGTGATCTATCCTTAAAGATCAGACCTCATCTAAGGGAACCCATAAACAAAATTCAATAGGAAACGAGGATAGTTGAGCGGGCAAAAGCTTTACATGCATAGATCCGGAGTAATTATAATCAAGCTTGGAATGAAAAGTGCGTGTTGTCAATGACGCCTTCGACTTGGACACGAGGGTTTTATGTGCAGCTGCTAGCAAGGGGAAAACATCCGGAATCTGATTCAAGTAGTATTAAGAGTAAGGTTGGTGAACTCTAACAAAAAAGTATAACCGAGATTGAACTGAAGAAATAAGTTTGCATGGATTGGAAAGTACAAGAGAAGCATTGAGAAATGGAACTTCTGGTTCCAATGTTCCAGCTTGCATAGATTCAAGGAGTTCTCTGCAAAGATAACGAGTTTATATATCGACAATTAGGCCCTTCAATTCTCTCATAATTTCCTTCTTCCCATATAGATGTTTTCAAGGCTTATTATCGTTTTGAAATAACACAATATATGCCGGTTTTTCAGACCAACTCAGTTTATAGGATGCAGAAAACAAGACTCCATTGAATCTTTATACACCGTTTCCGTTATTTTTTTTTTTCATGAGGACTTAAAAGCAAAAATCTAAGACCAAATGCCAACTTGTCAGCATTTTAGCATCTAGGCTTCCTTTAAAAAAAATTAAAAAAAAAACATAGATAAAGCCCCAATATTTATATATATATATATAATTTTTTTTGAAAATTAAACAATGCCCAATATTCATTGTAAAACTCCATAGAGAAAGAAGCTTAAAAATTGGTGATTCTTACTTGATAATTCAAGCAACTAATACACCATTCAACCACAAAGTTTACCAAGTTTAGGATTCTATTTGGTTTCTTGATTAGCATAACGATTCAGAATTACAAGAAAGAAATAGAAAGGGGAAGAAACAGAGAGCGAGAAGTATACTTTGAGTTTGTGACGTAGGAATAACGGGCTAGAGCGAGAGTGTCGCCATTGACTTCGAACAGCTTCATCGTAATGCTTTCTCCAAGTCCTCCTCGTCTTCAGTTCTGCAAGATAATCGTTTCGAACTAATTCTACTCTCCCTGAATTACCAAATCTACAGCAATAATGGCCCTGATAAAATCAGGCGGCCGTCGATGGCGCTACGTAGAGAACGTGGGTGGTGGCTTTGCTAACGGTGAAGATATTGTCGACTTCTTATTTCAAATAAATAAACAAATAAATTATTAATCGGTTCTTAGCAAAATAGCAAATAATAAACTTTAATTGCACAACATTACCGTAAAAAAACGAAGATTTTTTTTAATTGGAATGATAATTATATTCACTTAAAAAATGATAATTATATTGAAAAGTACGTAAAAACCAACCAAAAAGCTAGATTCATTTTTAGCGCTGAATAA
>CAMOHE010030557.1:0-17401 GCA_946598075.1 Artocarpus hirsutus
AATTACAGGATAACGCATATAAGAGGATATCTCTACTCCTAAAGAGGAGCTATGGATTCCATATCTATGAATAACAGGTCTACGTCATCAAGAGTCATGCCTCCAACGTACCGGCATGCATACCACTATTAAGATGTGGGTGTCACCCTTTGGGCACATCAAAAGACACAAGTCAAGGCAACGGGCCCACTATTCATCTTAGGATTAAGATGCAATACAAATGATTGTCTAAAGTGAAACGATTTGCCAAGACAGAATTATTAATCCAAATCAATTCACTTTATGTCCCGATCCAACACATCGTCACCTATGACAACGTGCCAATGTTTCTATTCACAGAGTCCACCTCCGATGGTCAAGACAAACCATCTCCCAATAGGGATATAGACAACATAACAATCTTTACATGAATAAAGCACCCAACTTTATTCCCTCGATTGTGGATCTTATGATTTAGACCTCACCTTAAGAATCGTGTCTTCTGTATAATCTGTCCATCATATGCCCAATTCTTAAAGGTTTAGACCGACAGTCTTATACTATTGTTTGCTTATCATACATTCAACAAATATGAACGTAAAGAGGACAAGATTTGGTATATGAATTCTTTATTGATAAAAATATCTTCAAAAACTCATTACATTTTTACTCCTTAGGGCATACATGTCTAACAGTAACGACATGTGTGACGTCTGTAAAGGGGGCATTACATAGTGCTTGTAGGCATTATAAATGACACGAACATTCTAAGCTCATTAATTCCACATGAACGTCACCTGTCATAATTCTCAAAATAAATGGTCAACAATATTATTTCACAAAGAAAATACTTAACGTCATTAAATATCTAACATTAATCGTTTCATGAAAATAATATGGCAGGAGTTTCAATTCTTCCCACCTTATAAGAGTTTTTATAATGCCCTCTTATGGACATCACAGTTGTCGTTACATCCATCCTTTTTGCCTTTATTTAAATGAAAACATAATTTGAAAACATACCTGAAAATCCATGCATACATTTTTTTTTTGTTAACATTTATTAAATTACTTAATTATAAATATTCATTAAATACTTTATCAACACCAAAACAATAAAACCACAATCTAAATAAAAATTAACACAACTTTTCAAATATGCTTACACAGTATGGTAGGCCGAACTTCGGACATCGGCAGGCCGAACATGACCGGTAGTCTAAAATTCAACCATTGATAGGCCATCTAAGGCTCTGCAAAATCAGGGTTTTAAAACACTTGACTCAGTAGGCCGAGATAAGGCATTCAACAAGCTGATGCCCATATCAGCAGTTTGATCTGAAATGGTTGAAAGGCCATGTTAGACGTGTATGCCCTAAGGAGTAAAAATGTAATAAGTTTTCAGATACATTTTTACCAATAAAGAATTTATTTATCATTTACATACCAAATCTTGTCCTCTTTATGTTTATATTTATTGAATGTATGTTAAACAAACAATAGTCTGAGACTATCGGCCTAAACCTTTAAGAATTGGACATATGATGGACAGATTATGTGGGAGACACGATTCTTAAGGTGATGGTATAAAACATAAGATCTACAAATGAGGGAATGAAGTTAGGTGCTTCATTCATGTAAAGATTATTATGTTGTCTATATCCCTATTGAGAGATGGTTTGTCTTGACCATCGGAGGTGGACTCCATGAATAGAAACATCAGCACATTGTCATAGGTGACGATACGTTAGATTAGGACATAAAGTGAATTGATTTGGATTAATAATTCTGTCTCAGCAAATCGATTTACTTTAGACAATCATTTGTATTGTATCTTAATCTCGAAATGAATAGTGAGTCCACTGGCTTGACTTGTGTCTTTTAATATACCAAAGGGTGACACCCATATTTTAATAAGGGTATACATGCCGATACGTTGGAGGCATGACTCTTGATACCGTAAACCTGTTATTCATAGATATGGAATCCGTAGCTCCTCTTTAGGAGTAGTGATATCCTCTTATACGTGTTATCTTGTAATTGGAAAACTAGAGCGCTCAACCATTTGGATACATAGGTGTAACCGAATGGTATACTGTCTTTGGATGGTAAGTTTTTCGATGGTGAGATAATAGAACGTAAGATAAAAATAATCGAGAAGGTAAGACAGAACTTGTCCTAAAGCCGATTATGGATAATCCTATGGGGATACGATACACTATGATATGTCATGGAGACTTAGCTACATGGGCTTTGTAATTGTATATAGTTCGAGAGTGCAGCTCCAAGCTTTTAGTGGAGTAGCATTAGAGTTGATAATTATGAAATGTATATTTGTGATATTGGACTTCATAATTATCGGGAGCTTAAACTTTATATGTCCATCAGGTCCCCTTTGCTAGCTTACAAAAATCCTGTAATGATACGACGTGCTTTTCCAATAATCGGTGACTTATGTCACATTTACTAAATTTTTTGAAATTCAAAAATATTAAATAATTCATGTATGTTTATCGATTGAATTAATTTTGTGACAAAATTAATTCAAAATAAACTTGTTGAATTATTAGGATTGGATAATTCTTGTCTATTTATTAGTTGATTTAATTAAATCAACATAAACTTGTAGAATTGTCAAGAATTCATTTATTTTCCTAGAGATTATCTAGATAAAGTTGTTTTAATTAGATAACTTTTCTATTGGATCATTTGAATTAAAACTGAGACTTTATCCTATAGAATCTCGGGCGAAAAATAAAAGATTCGCTGAAATTGTTTATCAACAGTTTGGCATGCTGATCCTCAAGTTTGGCCTGCCAATGGGGCAAGTTTGACCTGCCAGTTAGGTAGATCGGCTTGTCTATACGCGATAAAAACTCACGGGTTTTGACGCAGATTTCATCAAATATTGATTTGAATTTGATTCTAATTTGAATTTTGAGGCATTATCCGATAAGTACTAACTCCTGGACCCAAACTCGATAAAAAGAGAATGAGCCTCACTATTATTTAGATCAATTGAGAGATTAAGAGTGAAACTCTACTGGTGAGATTCTGAAACTCCTTAAGAGCACTTGTTCACAAATCACGAACACTAACTTTGGGTTCTCTCAATTGGTTGGAAGGAGAGTCACCTAGTGGAAGAGCTGTACATGTGAGCTTACACTCACTCCGATCTTGGATAGAGAATAGCAAAGAAGACTAGTTGGTTGAGCCTATTCTAAAACGTTACTTCTCTTCACATATTATGGGAGTACTTCGGCATTTAGAGGTTAGTAAGATTTGGTTAATTTATACATATAGCATGTCAAACTTGTGTTTTGAAAAATATTCTACTATAAAATTTTTAAAATTCCACTGCGGACTACTTTTCCAACAATTGGTATCAAAGTCATGGTTTTTACATAAATTATGTGATCTTAATCTCTTCTATGCATGAATTTAATTTTATAGAGAGTTGGCACTCTAGGTTTCTATATAATATTATATGTTGTCATGAATTATATGGTGAATGTTTATTAATTAATTATGGTTGATTAAATTATTATTTAATCAATTATTAATTAATTCATTTATACTTGTTATGGTTCCTTAGAGGTTAGAATGTGTTTCTAGGTTTTTCATGTAATTAAATGGCAGACTATCATCTCCGTCTAAGAATTATTATTTATATTTAAATTTGTAAAAATTTTGTAATCAAATAATCATTCAGAGAAAACCGACCTAGAAGATGGATTATAGTGCTCCTAGGTATTTCCCGAGTCTCTAAATTTATATTTTTGAATTGCTGAGAATAAAATTGATAAATTGCATAAGAAATTGTATTTTTTGAGAAAGGTGGTTTCTGCTCGGTTAGCATGCCAAACCTTTCAGTTCAACAGGCTGATGGTCATAGATCGGTAGGCCAGACATGAGGTTTGGCAGGCCGTCAGCGGGGCAGAAATCAGGTGGCTCTAGCGGCAGGATGAACTTCTAGTTTGGCAGGACAATTTACGGTGGACTAGCAGGCTGACCTAAAAAGATCAACAGGCCAGAGGGTCATTATCGGTAGACCAATCACCAAGATCGACTTGCCGACAGAGAGCTAAAAATTTTTCAAAAAAGGTACAGTTTTAATTTTATTTTTGGGACAATTCTGAAAAAAATTAAATTTGGATATGACCAAAAATATGGAGTATTTGATTCATACGGAATTAACGACTTGGAGATGGGATTTACATGAAGAAGGATACAACTTGAGGATTTAAGGATGAAGAATCAATAATATGTTTCGATTATTCTCTTATAATCTTTATTTTCTATTCTCTAGGGTGGAACCATAACATTATAGTTATTTATTATTATTTTGCTTGTAGCTTTGCTTGATTACTTTGTTTGTCTGTGTTATAACATGATTTGCCATGTATATTGATAACATGTCATATAGAATAGGGAGTGCTGCCCATGTTAAAATTGTTCATGCATATCTTTTCAAATGAAACCTTGATTTCAAAAGACTGAGTGGGAGAAGGTTTTTGAAGAGAGGACCTAAGGCCTCCATCGTTAGTCCATAGGAAGAACATAGTGGTCCTGACCCCTAGGAAGGGATTTCTATCATGTACTAGATTGGATCTCCGAGAGGATAAGGTATTTTAGCATGGTTTATGGTTACACATCCCTAGGTGGTGATTATAAATCGTGGATAAAATATTGAAACGATAATTATACACTTATATTAATTTTATTATTAACCTCCCCTAGGAGCTTTGTTAATAAAATTAATGGCCAAAGAAACGATTATTAATATATGCTAGATGATATGGGTCCTGAATGGCATATATTAATCAGGATGGGATCCGTGTTCTTGATTGAATTTGGCATGACTCCCCTAGGAGCTTGTTGAATTATGTGTTGGGAATTATCTTTGTAAGGTTGTGATATTTTCAAGGTTTTGATACATAAACGCATTTGTATGTTTTTACATGATTGTGTTATCTTACTACATTATTATGATATGTTTGCTTATGTTTGGTATATGATTTTTTATTGTACATTAAAAATGTCTAAAAATGCTTTATCTTCGATTCGTGACAAAAACCAAATAACTAGAGAGAATTATAATGATTGAAAATGGATCTGGCTATTGTCCTTTCCTTTAAGAAACTAAAATTTGTACTGACAACCCCTTGTCCTCCCGAGCCTATGGGAGACTCCACTAATGAGCAATTCCAAGCATATGATCGCTGGAAAGATGCAAACGATCAGGCCTGCTACTATGTTATGGCCAGCATGAAAAACGTGCTGCAGGCTCGACATGAAGATTATGAGACTACTAAGTATATCTTGGATAATCTGGAAGACATGTTTGGAGGCTAGGCCTTAACAAAGCGGCAAGGGGTGCTTTAGAAACTCTTAAACTGTAAGCAGAGGCTGGGGAGATCTATAAAGGAGCGCATGATGTTGGTCATGGGTAACCTCGCTGAGGGTCAAACCAATGGAACCGACATCAATGCTGAAACTCAGACAACTATGGTCTTTGAGACTCTATCTAAGGAGTTCATTCCATTTAAAGCTACTTATAATTTGAGCAATAGACAAGATATGACCTTAACATAATAAATGAAATAGTTACAGGAGTTCAAACTCTTGATCAGGGAGTCTCCTGCTAGTGGCGAGGCCAATTTGCTAGTTGCTTCTAGTTCCAATTCCAACTATCAGAATGGAAAGAAGCAACGGGCCAAGAATGGGAAGTCCTTTGTTCCTATTAACAACAAGAGTAAGAAGAAGAAGAAAAAGAACCAAAAGAAGCTTAAGTGCTTCTTCTACAAGAAGGTCGGGCACTTAAAAAAGCATTGCAAGGACTTCCTTTCCAGAGGAGGTAGGTGTGATCTTCTGTATTTGGAAACTTATTTAGTTGAGAAATCCAGTGACATTTTGGGTCATAGATTTCGGTGCAATTAATCATGTTTGTGTTTCTCTACAGGGGTTCAAAGAAACGAGAAGTCTGCTTCATGAAGACTTCACACTTTAGATGGGTGATGGATCCTTGGTCTTAGCGGAAGCAGTGGGAGATGTCCATATTTATTTTCATAATTATAGGAATTTAATTTTGCGAAATTGTTTTTATGTTTCTAAATTTAAAAAGAATTTAATTTCTATAGCTTGTTTATTTAAAGACTCCTATTTGGTTTGTTTTAATAGTAAAGTGGTGATTTGTAAAAACAAATCTTTTATCTATTCTAGATGAATGCAAAATAATCTATATTTTATCAAACCTAAGATGGACTTGTTGCTTAATGCTGCGATAAATGATAATAACTCTAAAGGACTTAAAACTTCTCACTCTAATAAGATTTATCTTTGGCATTTAAGCCTTAGTCATATTAACCTAAATACGATTCAAAGATTGGCAAGGGATGGACCTTTAAGTCACTTAAAGGTGGAATCTATACCTCAATATGAATCTTGTTTGGAGGGTAAAATGACCAAAAGACCATTCAGGTCTAAGGGCAATAGGGCCGAAGTGGTTCTAGAACTTGCGTATAGTGATATTTGTAGGCTAATGAACATCTAGACACGAGGAGGGTATGAGTACTTGGTCACTTTTATTGATGATTACTCAAGGTATAGGTATGTGTACCTGATGCATCATAAAAGCAAAACTTTTGAGAAGTTCAGGGAGTTTCTAGCTAAAGTAGAAAAGCAATTGGGTAAACCCATAAAGGCACTTCGATCCAATCTAGGTGGAGAATACCTTTCTGATGAGTTTTTGGGACACTTATTAGAGAATAGGATTTTATCTCATTTGACTACGTCGGGCACTTCGCAGCAAAACGGCATAGTGGAGAGAAGAAATAGGACTTTATTAAACATGGCAAGGTCCATGATGAGTTATTCATCATTGCCTTTATCCTTTTGGGGATATGCACTACAAACCGCATGTTATCTTTTGAATAATGTGCCTTCAAAATAGGTCCCTAAAACTCTTCACGAGTTGTGGACGGGCAGGAAGACATCCTTAAACTATATTCGTATATGGGGATGTCTGGCTCATGGCCTATTTAAGGATGCAAATAAGTTGAATGCACGTTTGGAAGTTCGCGTGTTTGTAAGATATCCAAAAGGGACTAAAAGGGGTTATTTCTATAACCCAAAGGAAAATAAAGTCATGGTTTCAACTAATGCAACTTTCCTTGAGGAGAGTTACATGGACAACTTTAAGCCTTAAAACAAAGTGGTGCTTGAGGAGTTAAGGAATAATCCAATCACTCTGGAGGTTCTGAATGAAACCATTCCGATCAGTGTAGAAAAACCAAATGAACCCGAACAACAACTTAAGGGGATTTGGCATAGTGGGAGGATCGGGCGTCAACCTAAGAGGTACATGTTCATTGATGAGGTCTTTTTGGCTGAACCAGATGAACATGATAGTGATCCTTATACTTACATAGAGGCTATGGAGGATATTGATTCAAAACTCTAGAAAGAGGCCATTAACATAGAGTTGAAGTCTATGGAGACTAGTCAGGTCTGGGACCTTGTGGATCTTCCCGAAGGGGTAAAACCCATAGGGTCTAAGTGCATCTATAAGAGAAAAAGTGGAGTGGATGGAAAGGTCGAAACTTTTAAGGCTAGACTGGCAACTAAAGGTTACACGCAAAATGAGGGAATCGATTACGAGAAAACCTTTTTGCCTATAGCAATTCTTAAGTCCATCTAGATTTTATTGTCCATAGCTACCGCTCTAGATTACGAGATTTGGCAGATGGATGTCAAGATGGCCTTTTTAAATGGCTATCTTGATGAGTCCATTTACATGGAACAACTAGACGGGTTCAAGTTCAAGGGTCAAGAGGGTAAGGTTTGTAAGTTGTTGAAGTCAATTTATGGACTTAAGCAGGCTTCTCGTTCTTAGAACATAAGATTTGATAAGATGATCAAAACTTATGGGTTCTTACAAAATGTGGATGAGCCATATGTTTACAAACACACTAAGGATGGGAAGATGGTTTTTCTACTGCTCTATGTAGATGATGTTCTGTTAATTGGCAATGACATTGGGGCATTGTTATCTATCAAATTATGGTTGACCAAGCAGTTTGACATGAAGGACTTGGGTGAGCCTAATTTTATTCTCGTTATCTAGATCTTTCGGGATAGGGAGAACAAAATGATAGCTTTGTCCCAGGCTGGCTACATAGATAAAATTCTCAGGAGGTTTGCAATGCAGGATTCCAAGAAAGGTGGGCAACCATCTAGGTCTAGAATTACTCTTTCTAGGAAAGACTCTCCAAAGTCTAAGGAAGAAAGAGAATACATGAAGAAGGTGCCTTTTGCTTCGGTAGTGGGTAGTCTCATGTATGCCATGCTTTGCACACAATCGAATGTTTGTTATGTGGTCGGGATTGTAGGTCGATTTCAGGCGGATCCAAGACCGAACCACTGGGTTGCGATCAAGCATATTTTCAAGTACCTGAGAAGGACTTGAGGGTATATGCTTGTGTATTTAGGTGAGAACTTAACGCCTCTAGGATATACTAACTTGGATTTTCAATCCTATATGGACTCAAAGAGATCGACTCTAGGTTTGTGTTTACTCTAGGCGATAGTGCCATCAATTGGAGAAGTGCGAAACAAGATTGCACTTTGGATTCAGTGATGGAGGCCGAGTATGTGGCAGCTAATGATGCTTCAAAAGAAGCAGTGTGGCTCCGCAAGTTCCTTAGAGATCATGAGGTAGTTCCTAAAGAACCAAGATTTCATAAGAAGAGTAAGCATA
Organism: Artocarpus hirsutus; assembly: GCA_946598075.1. Classification (NCBI taxonomy): domain Eukaryota; kingdom Viridiplantae; phylum Streptophyta; class Magnoliopsida; order Rosales; family Moraceae; genus Artocarpus; species Artocarpus hirsutus. The sequence continues at coordinate 8,738 of CAMOHE010030557.1, forward strand.
TTGATGAAAAGTATCATATGATAAAGGACTTTAGTCAGGGCGGGCATGTCATAGTGTGCAAAATCGCGTCAGAGGACAATTTAGGTGATCCATTTACGAAGACACTTATTGGGAGAGTCTTTGAAATGCATATGGAAGCTATGGGGATGCGAGATTTGTCAAATTTACTCACTTAGTGCAAGTGGGAGATTGTTAGACGTGTATACCCTACGGAGTAAAACTGCAATAAGTCTTTGGAGACATTTTTATCAATAAAGAATTTATTTATCATTTATATACCAAATCTTGCCCTCTTTATGTTCATATTCGTTGAATGTATGTTAAGCAAGCAATAGCCTAAGACTGTCGTTCTAAACCTTTAAGAATTGGGCATATGATGGACAGATTATGCGGTATAAAACATAAGATCTGCAATCAATGGAATAAAGTTGTGCGCTTTATTCATGTAAAGATTGTTATTTTGTCTATATCCCTATTGGGAGATGGTTTGTCTTGACCATCGGAGGTGGACTCCATGAATAGAAACATTGACACATTGTTATAGGTGACGATGTGTTGGATCGAGACATAAAGTCAATTGATTTGGATTAATAATTTTGTCTTGGCAAATCAGTTCACTTTAGACAATCATTTTTGTTACATTTTAATCCTGAGATGAATAGTGGGCCCATTGTCTTGACTTGTGTCTTTTAATGTACCAAAGGGTGACATCCACATTTTAATAGTGGTATGTATGCCAGTACGTTGGAGGCATGACTCTTGATAGCGTAGACCTGTTATTCATAGATATGGAATCTATAGCTCCTCTTTAGGAGTACTGATATTCTCTTATATTCGTTATCTTGTAATTGAAAAACTGGAGCACTCAATCATTTGGATATATAGGTGTAACCGAATGGTATATTATCTTTGGATGCTAAGTTTTTCGATAGTGAGATAATGGAACGTAAGATAAAAATAGCGTAGACCTGTTATTCATAGATATGAAATCTATAGCTCCTCTTTAGGAGTAGTGATATTCTCTTATATGCGTTATCTTGTAATTGAAAAACTAGAGCACTCAACCATTTGGATACATAGATGTAACCGAATGGTACACTGTCTTTGGATGGTAAGTTTTTCGATAGTGAGATAATCGAACATAAGATAAAAATAATTAGAAAGGTAGGACAGAACTTGTCCTTAAGCCGATTATGGATAATCCTATGGGGATACGATACACTATGATATGTCATGGAGACTCAGCTACATGGGCTTCGTAATTCTATATAGTTCGAGAGTGCAACTCCAACCTTTTAGTGGAGTAGCATTAGAGTTAATAATTATGAAACATATATCTGGGATATTGGGTTTTTTAATTATCAAGAGCTTGAACTATATAGGTCCATCAGGTCCCCTTTGCTAGCTTACAAAAATCCTGTAACGATACGGCGTAATTTTTCATTAATTGGTGACTTATGTCAGATTTACTAGATTTGTTGAATTTTGAAATATTCAAATAATTAATGTTTGTTTATCGGTTGAATTAATTTTGTGACAAAATTAATTCTAAATAAACTTGTTGAATTATTGGGATCAGATAATTCTTATTAGTTTATCAGTTGATTTAATTAAATCAAGATAAACTTGTAGAATTATAAAGAATTCATTTATTTTCCTATACATTATCTAGATAAAGTTGTTTTAATTAAATAACTTTTCTATTGGGATATTTAAATTAAAACTGGGACTTTATCCTATAGAATCTCAAGTGGAAAACAAAAGATTCGTTGAGATTTTTTATCGACAGTTCGACATGTCGATCCTCAAGTTCAGCCTACCGATGGGGCAAGTTTGGCCTGCCGGTTAGGCAGATCAGCTTGCCCTTGCGTGATAAAAAAAAATCACATGTTTTCATGCAGATTTCATTATATATTGATCTGAATTTGATTCTGATTCAAATTTTGAGGCATTATCTGATAAGGGCTGACTCCTAGACCCAACCTCTATAAAAAGGGAGTGAGTTTTACTATTATTTAGATCATTCGAGAGATAAAGAGTGAAACTCTGCTTATGAGATTCTGAAACTCCTTGAGAGCTCTTGTTCACAAATCACGAACACTAGCTTTAGGTTTCCTCAATTGGTTGGAAAGAGAGTCACCTAGTGGAAGAGCTGTATGTGTGAGCCCACACTCACTCCGATCGTGAATAGAGAATATCAAAGAAAGCCAGTTGATTGAGGCTCTTCTAGAACTTTACTTCTCTTCACGGATTATGGAAGTTCTTTGGCATTTAGAGGTTAGTAAGATTTGGTTAATATATGCATATAGCATGTAAAACTTGTGTTTTAAAAAATACTCTAATATACAATTTTTAAAATCCTGCTACGTATTATTTTTCCAACACACCGATCTGCTATTAAAAACAAAATTTTAGCTTAAAACAAGTCTCAATATTTCAACCGGCCACCATTATGCTTCTCCTAGATGTTTCTTCCCACAGTTGGTGCATGGCTAAATCTACCTGTTATTATTATAGAACTGGCCACCATTATGCTTCTTATTTTCTTGACTTTGTTGGTTCTAAGGGTTGCGCTTCCTCTTGTTGCTTCTTTAGTTTTGGTTGTTGTTATTGTTGCTGTTGTTGCTATACCTATCATGGGGGTGATTCTAAGTGCTTGCATTATTTTCCAGCTAACCTGACTGAGGCTGGTTTCTTCTTAGCTTCGACAGGTGAAATTCAGCACATCGGGCCCTCAAGACGACCTGTTCTTGGTTTTTGGGCTAACTCGTCCCATCAACAATTGCAGCAATCTCTGGCCTGAGGACTCTGATCAATCTTCAAACCCTTTCACTTTCATTGCTAACCATCCCTAGGCATAGTTGAGCTAATTGATCAAATTTAGCCACCACATCTATAACCGATATGTCTCCTTGACGCAAGTTCTTGAACTTATCGTAATGCTTCTGAGTAATATTCATATGGAAGAACTTCGTGTTGAATTCATGAACGAAATCAGCCCATGTCATCTCATCAACATTCTTGCTTTGTTCGATTCCATCCCACCAAATTTTGGCCTCCATGGTAAGGCAGTATGAGGCACAAAGAACCCTCCCAATTTCATGCATGAATATTTTTGCCAAATTTCGAGCAAAATAACATTCATTTGCCCCTAGAATAAAGACCACGCTTATATGTAATTTTACGGATCAACAACATTTCAACTATGAGTGGCAGAGAGAAAAAAATTCATATCTCAACATAAAAATATCCAAATGGCGTGAAATATTGAGGAACATTACATAACAGATACATGAAAGTAAAATTTTAGAGCAAACAGAATTTCCTAGACAAAAATACAGCAGTCGGATTAAAAGGGGAAAATACATTTTAGAAATAAACTGAGAACGAACTCTTAGCTCAAAATAATTCTTCACAATTTATTCTTGAATCCACCCAATATTTCTTTCAATTCTTTCTAGAAAAATTAATGAAGAGAAAAGGGAAGAAAAACATGGAGAACGAGAGAGAGAAAGAGTGTTTCTAAGAGAGTTTTTGGAGAGAGAGAAAAAAACAATAAAGAGATAGTTTACATAAAAATGAAAATGACATAAAAGAGAAAACTCATCTTCTCTATAATTATCAGAATTTTCTGACAAAGATCAAGGTTAATTCATGTGGGGAATGGAGAGAAATAGGGAAAAGTCAAAACAATTTGTTTTACTTACCATATTTCAGAATTTTAAAAGAGGAAACCCTCATCAAATATCCAATCATCTACGAAAGTCAAATATTCTATTACCTAAAACAAGGAAAAGACCAAAATATGCTAATCAATCAGAACTTATCACCTAATCAAAAACATTCATCTATGCCACAATTTTGATGATTACCTACTGATTACTCGTCAATTGTCTTCGGCCTGTCGAAGTCGTGAGGTTCGACTTGCCGATTAAATTCATCAGCCTACCATTTTGTGAGGGACAATTCGGCCTGCCGAACTTGGAGGATCAACCTGTCGAACTGCCGCATACACTAAAATATAATAAAACATTAATTAATTGCTAAATAATTATCAAGCATACAACATAAATGACATAAACATCTGGAGTGCGTCAATTCCACATGATTGTTACCTGCCATAATACTCAAAATAAAATAATCAGTAACATCATATTATAATAGAAAATACTTAACATCATTTAAATATCTATCATTAACCATTACATGAAAATTGATGGGTGTTACAGTTTTGTCTTCGAAATGCAAAACAATTGCGGATATCTAGCTCTCATATTATCTTCATGTTCCCAAGTAGCTTCTTCCATTTGGTCATTCTACCATAAAACCTTGACCAACGGAATCTTTTTATTCCTCAAAATTTTAGTTTTCCGATCTAAAATCTCAACCTGCTTTTCTTCATAGCTAAGGTCTTCTTGTATTTCAATCACCTATGGCTTGATCATGTGCGTAGGATCTAGGACATACTTTTTGAGCATTGAAACATGGAACACATTGTGAATAGACAACATCTCTGAGGGCAAACTCAACTGATAAGCTACCTTGCCAATCCGCTTCACAATTTCATAAGATCTGACAAACCTCAGGTTCAACTTGCCTTTCTTTCTAAACCTCATAACTTCCTTCATTGGTGCAACCTTTAGGAATACAAAATCGCCTATAGCAAACTCTACGGATCTGCTTCTTTTGTCAGCATAGCACTTCATCAGCTTTGAGCAGTCTCTATTCTCTTTTGTATCAACTTTATCATCTCAAAAGTCTCATTGACAAAATCAGTCATTTCATTGTCACTGCTTTCCATCATCTTTTTTTCACCAATTTCATGCCAACATATAGGCAACCTACATTGCCGCTCATATAGGGCCTTATAAGGTGCCATACCAATTGTCACTTGATAGCTGTTGTATAAGCAAATTCCACTAATGGCAACATTTTACACCAGTTGGTCTTGTAATCTAGGGTACAAGCTCGAAGCATATCCTCAAAGACCAGATTCATCCTTTTTGTTTGGCCATCAGTCTGTGGATGAAAAGCAATGCTAAAGTGCAACTTAGTTCCCATTGCCATCTGTACACTTTTCTAAAATTTGGACGTGAACCTACTGTCATGATCAAAGATGATAGACATAGGAATTCCATGAAGACACACTATTTCCTTGACATAAAGTTCTACTAACGGCTCCATAGAGTAAGTGACCTTAAAGAGAATGAAATGCACCGTTTTCATCAATCGGTCAACAAAAACCCAAATAGCATCAAATCCGTTCATAGTTCTAGGTAATCCTGTGATGAAATCTATTGCAATTTCTTCCTATTTCCATTTTGGTATCTGAATTGATTGTAAATTGCTGCCAGGTCATTGGTGTTCAACCTTGACTTGCTGAAATGTCAAACATTTCTTTACATAATTAGCAACATCATGCTTCATTCCAAACCACTAAAAGCTAACCCTTAGACCATTGTACATTTTTGTTACACCTAGGTAAATTGAGTAAGGAGTATCATGAATCTCCACTAATATCTTTTCTCTTAGGCCATCACTGTTAGGAACACATAAGCAGTTCTTAAGATATAAGGTTCCATCATCAGCAACATGAAATTCTTCACATTTTCCTTCATTTTTTCTACTTGGTCTTCACAAGGCTTACATCTTTGTCTTGTTTACTTTGAATCTCATCAAACAATGATGTAGCGAGATTCAGTGCTGAATGCTATCTCGATATCAGTTCCAAACCAAAGTCTCAAATTTCTTTTCTCAAAGCCTGAGACATCGCTTGTAATAATATCAACATTGCAGTAGTCTTCCTACTCAAAGCATCAACCACCTAATTAGCCTTTCCTACATGATAAAGGATTTCACAATCATAATACTTCACCAATTCTAACTATCTCTACTGTCTCATATTCAGGTCCTTCTGAGTGAAGAAGTATTTTAAACGTTGATGATCAATGAAAATCTTACATTAAACTCTTTATAAGTAGTGTCTCCAAATCTTTAGTGCAAAAACCATGGCTACCAACTCAAGGTCATGAGTAGGATAGTTCTTCTTGTAGTCTTTCAATTGTCTCAATGCGTAGCCAATTACTCTATCATTCTGCATAAATACTACACAAAGGCCCATCTTAGAAGCATCATTGTAAATTACAAATCCCTCATTCCCTTCAGGAATAGCCAAGATTGGTGTTGTAGTCAATCTTTTCTTTAATTCTTGAAGCTTTTCTTGCATGCATCTATCCATTCAAACTTTTTTCCTTTACAAATCCAATTCGTGAGGGGTGATGCTATTTTGAAGAAATCTTCCACAAACTTCTGGTAATAACTAGCTAGTCCTAAAAGGCTTCTTAACTCACTTGCATTTTTTGGTTGTTTCTAGGTAAGAATAGCTTCGACTTTAGTAGGATCCACCATTATTCCTTCATTTGATGCAACATGGCCTAAGAAAGACACATTGTTAAGCCAAAATTCACGCTTAGAGAACTTTGCATACAACTTATGCCTCTTTAAGGTCTCTAACACAATCTTTAGATGCTCAACATGCTCTTCTTGACTCTTTGAATAAACAAGAATATCATCGATAAACACTATGATAAATTTATCAAGAAAATCCTTGAATACCCGATTCATCAAGTCCATAAAAGCTACAGGCGCATTCGTTAGACTGAAAGGCATAACCATAAATTCGTAGTGACCATACCTCAATCTAAAGGTTGTCTTAGCGATGTCTCCTTCTTTTATCTTCAATTGACGAAATCTCAACTACAAATCAATCTTTGAAAACATAGATACTGTTGGAAAAATAATACACAGCGAAATTTTAAAAATTTAAATCAGAGTATTTTCCAAAACGCAAGTTTGACATGCTATTTGTATAAATTAACCTGATCTTACTAACCTTGTATTCACCGAAAAGCTCTCGAAATCTGTGTAGAGAAGTAACGTTCCAGAAAAGCCTCAACCAACTAGTCTTCTTTGCTATTCTCTATCCACGATCGGAGTGAGTGTGGGCTCACACGTATAGCTCTTCCTCAAGGTGACTCTCCTTCCAATCAATTGAGAGCAAAGCTAGTGTTTGTGATTTGTGAACAAGAGCTCTCAGGGAGTTTCAGATTCTCACCAGTAGAGTATCACTCTTAATCTCTCAATCGATCTAAATAACTCATGAGACTCACTCCCTATTTATAGAGGTCGGGTCTAGGGTCATTCCTTATCAGATAAGGTCTCAAAAATTTGAAACAGAATCAAATTCGGAGCAATATTGGATAAGATACGCGTAAAATGCGTGATTTCTAATTCGCGCATATGCAGGCCGAACTTTTTCATAGGTAGGCCGAACTTGCCCCATCGGCAAGCCAAACTTTAAGATCGGCATGCCAAACTACCGAAATAAAAATCACACGAATCTTTTATTTTCCACCTGAAATTCCATAGGATAAAGCCTCAGTTTTAATTCAAATAACCTAATAGAGAAGTTATCTAATTAAAACAACTTTATGTAGATAATAAATAGATTCTTAATAATTCTACAAGTTTATCTTGATTTAATTTAACTGAAATTAAATTAACTAATAAACAGACAAGAATTATCCGATCCCAATAATTCAACAAGTTTATCTTGATTTAATTTTGTCACAAAATTAATTCAACCGATAAGCAGACATGAATTATTTGATTCTTCCAAATTTCAACCAATCTAATAAATCTGACATAAGTCACCAATTATTGTAAAAACAAGCCGTATCATTATAGGATTTTGTGAGCTAGCAAAGGGGACCAAATGGACCTATATAGTTCAAGCTTCCGATAATTATGAAACCCAATATTCTAGATATACATTTCATAATTATCAACTCCAACGCTACTCCACTAAAAGCTTGGAGCTGCACTCTTGAACTCTATAGAATTACGAAGCCCGTATAGCTAAGTCTCCATGACATATCATAGTGTATCGTTTGCCCATAGGATTATCCATAATCGGCTTAAGGACAAGTTCTGTCTTACCTTCCCGATTATTTTTATCTTACGTTCTATTATCTCACCATAGGAAAACTTACCATCCAAAGACAGTATACCATTCGGTCACACCTATGTATCCAAATGGTTAAGCACTTCAGTTTTTCAATTACAGAATAACACATATAAGAGGATATCACGACTCCTAAAGAGGAGCTATGGATTCCATATCTATGAATAACAGGTCCACGTCATCAAGAGTCATGCCTCCAACGTACCGGCATGCATACCACTATTAAGATGTGGGTGTCACCCTTTGGTACATCAAAAAACACAAGTCAAGACAACCGGCCCACTATTCATCTCAGGATTAAGATACAATACAAATGATTGTCTAAAGTGAATTGATTTGCCAAGACAGAATTATCAATCCAAATCAATTCACTTTATGTCCCGATCCAACACATCGTCACCTATGACAACGTGCCAATGTTTCTATTCACGGAGTCCACCTTTGATGGTCAAGACAAACCATCTCTCAATAGGAATATAGACAACATAACAATCTTTACATGAATAAAGCGCCCAACTTTATTCCATCGATTGCGGATCTTATGTTTTTAGACCATTACCTTAAGAATCGTGTCTTCCGCATAATCTGTCCATCATATGCCCAATTCTTAAAGGTTTAGACTGACAGTCTCAGACTATTAT
>CAMOHE010030558.1:0-13627 GCA_946598075.1 Artocarpus hirsutus
TTTTAAGAAATCCTACTGAAGTACTCCTAAAGCTGAGAAGCAAAATGCGGAGTTTAATCTCACTAACTGCATACCTGCTCACCAACAAAAATAATACCCAAATCTGGAGCATCCGAGTGTAACAAGGATAGCAAGGTTTGCAGTCTTATTCTTACCACATATCTGTTAGAGAACAATTGTAAGCACATCGTAGATGAGGGTTTATTTTTTTTCAAGAGGAGATTTACTTGAGAAGATTAAGTATTAACCAGACAGAAATCCTATAACGCAGATCAGTACTAATTTGGACAAAACCCAGAGTAGGTCTTGCAGTAAAAACAATGCTCACCATAAATTTATGATGCACGCGCAATGGCATGGGCTCGATTCGATTGACTTGGATATGAACCACATTATTCTGAAAAGGTATACAGAAATATATCACATTCAAGTAAAGAGGCCGCATTGCATGGTATCCAAATGAAAATAACGTGGCGATAAGACATGTATCAACAAACCTTGGTCCATTTCTATTGTACACATTCATGTAAAAACCGCCTATGCTGTGGGATAGACGCACTAGCAAAAACAGTCTGGCGATTACTGATTGTAGAATATGATGTCAAAAGCTTTCGAAGAGAACTGACATGTTTTGAAGAATTGAAAATATAGTCCACCTGATCAAGTTGCAAATACATAAGTGACCATTTTAGGATACTCGAAAAAAGCCTCTTTGGTTTTACCACTGTCTTTTTGGTTGAGAAGCTTATAACATGAATACTACGAGTAGAATACACTTAATTAACATTTCATAATGTTTTGCTTTACAGGGTAAGAAACACATATATTCCAATACGAGGCTCTCATTAAACCACTTGAAACTATGTAAATCCCAACTTGTATTTGATGATTTCAGCAAAAAAGGTATACGACCAGATCCAAAAATGTTGTTCTAATCACAATTGACATTCAAATCTTAGATGCTAGATAGCTCTATTATAGCTCTATTTTAGAATAGCAGCAACATGATCAATAACTATTATGAATTTCAACTTACCTCATCAATTACCAAGACCCGCATTGATAAAAGATTAAGAATTTTCTTGTCCAGCATTTGGCACAAACTCCCAATGGTTGCCACCACAATCGTAGGGGGCTCCGCCTGAAACACGCAATACAAAGAAAGTTATGATCATTCACATTTCACACCCAGAACCAACTACTAAACGCTAGAACTAAGTTGCAACTAAAATTTAGGTTCGGCCTCTCAATGTTGAGATACATGTAACATATTGCCATCAGAATAAAAAACTATTATACAAAAACGGGGTACTTGATAGAGCATTTATTAGTCATATCTTTTTCCATCATATATGTTTGCATTGCATATAAGCTGTTCATAAACGAACGTAATTCAAAGATAATTATTAAAACGTTAGCACCACATAAAAACATTCCTCCTAGAATAGTTGTTAATACGAATGACAGAAATTCCGCTATAGCCATTTCCGTACCTTTAACCAACTCTTGTGTCTTCTCAAAGTTCCACCATCTAAAAGAGCCATTACAGTACAAGATTTCTGCTCCAAATCACTTTCCATTGGCTTTGCAGCAAGAGTACGAGCAACTTTTGTAACCTTGTTAAACCCTAAAATAATAAAAAATTCATCAACAACTCTTTCACTTAGGCATACGAAGGCAAAATGCCAAACTTTTTTTTCTTCCTCCTTCCAGAAGCCTTAAAAAAAAGTTTTTTTTTTTTTTTTTCCAAAGTATGAACGAAGAAAGTACAAATCACAAACCCCAATACTTTTTAGCTAAACGTAGATTCCAAGTAATTCAAAATTTCAAGAACCGGATTCGTACTTGCATACCAAGTTCCCTGGTGGGCACCACAATGAGTGCTTGAACAGCTGATTTTTGAGTATTCACAACAGAAAATATCAACAACAGATACGTCAAAGTCTTCCCAGAACCTGTCTAAAGCGCAAAAAAAAAAAAAAAAAAAAAAAAAAAAATCAGATAATAATGATCTCAATTTCTTCCATGGCAACAATTCGAAAGCTCAGAAATGTCTCAATATTTTGACCTGCGCGTGAAGAACGCAGTCTCAGTCGGCAAAGCTTGTCTTTGCACGTCGGTTGGTACGATATACCCGACTTCTTCGACTCTGCAAAAAAGTTAGGGATTCGATAAGGATAATCATCAATTGAAGGGAAAACCAAAAAGAAAAATTGATAAAGCCTTTGACTTCGCAAAATGTGCTCGGGGACGTGACCGTCGCAGAGGTGGTGGAGAGTGGTGGCGCTCTGTTCGTCGGAAACGGCGGCGGCGGAGGAGGTAAGAGTGTCAGGGACGGAGCGGGTGGCGAGGGGAGAGCGGAGAATCGAGGAGAGAAGGCTAGGGTTACGTTTTGGGAATCGGAGATGAAGATGATGGTGAGGAGAGAGAGGGAGTTTTTAGAGAGAGAAGGTGAGGAGGTGGAGGTGATAGAGTCGCCATTGACGCTGTTTCTCTCACTTCTTCTTCTTCGACGAGGCAGACAGACAAATCTAGGACGGTGGAGGGAGGCGGATAACTGTTGTCGGATGAACGACATGCCTTTTTTTGACTGATGTCGTTTGTACTTCCGGCGAAAGTTTAGCAACAAAATCTTAATGTCGTTTTATTACTTATGATCGGAAAACGATATGTCGTTTATGCGGAAAACGACATCTTCCTTTTCCGTTGTGTACGTATTTGGATGAAGAAAGAAAAAACGCTATTATTTTTTTTTTAAATGAGAAAATTTATTCAATCATTAATTTCTTTGCCCAAAAAAATCTTAAATAAGAACCATTTGCATTACTCAAAAATTAACTAATACAAACGACGTTCTCCTAATAAAAAAAAACGACATATACTTTTATTATTCATAACTAGTCTCATTTATGAAACGAGACGTCGTCTAGAAACCGACAATAAGCATCTCAAATTTTTCTTTTTAATCTGGAAATGGCATGTCAATTTGTTTATTTACATAAATAGAGCATCAAGTAAGGGGATGTAAATAGTATCCTCCGCAAAAACGACATATTGTTTGTCTTTAAGACAAAGGACATGTCCATTTCAGGCTATGATGCATTGTTTGTTTTGAAACCGACGTCTCTGTCGTTTATCTGGATACGATTGAACCGACAAACAAAAACGTCCAGTGTCCCAGTTCTGGTGACGGACGGCCAGGATCGTACTGCACGTATCACGATCTTTCCTTTTTTTTTTTTTTTTTAAAGGAACGCAAGAACTTCCTTTTTTAAATTAATTAATTTATTAGGTGAGAAGAAAATGTCCTCAATCTAGATTCATCCGATCGAACTTGTGCGGTGCGTGAAGGGACGGACAATCTAATAAAGATTACTGAGATTTTTGTTTTCTTCAATTCAATGCCCTTTACACATTACATTTCTCAAAAAGTTCTTCTTCTTTCTAGTAATTTTTTATACACCCCAGGTTCGTCTGCTATTTCACTTTAGTCACTCAATTTCTAAAGTAAAATAAAGAAAAATATTGCAAAGCAAAAATAATATTTTGTGTAACACACAGCAATTATTTTATGAATAATAAAAGGACTTTTTTGTAACTTTTGAGAAAATGAAATTATTCAATGCACTAAGATGATTATAGGTAACTACAGGAGAAAAAAAAAACAACAGCAGGGCCATAGAAAAAAAAAATCAAAATCGGTTCTAATGTTAAAATAATTTTTTATTTTTCCTGAAAAGAAGAACTTTTTTATGTCCCTTTTAGAAAAACTCTTTCTTTTATGTTGATACTATAAAAAAATTGGTGCAAAGAATTCATGTTTTAAATTATTAGGATGTTTCACTTTCAATTATAACCAATTGATTCTAACTAATAAATAATATAAAGTTTTTTTAATAAAAAATAAAAAATTTTTACTGTATTTTATATTAGTTCTAATCATATTTCAGCCCTAGACATCCTTTAATTTATATGCTTTTTTTTCCTTTAACAAAAAGTGATTTCATCTTATCCTGAAAAAAAGTTTTTCCCTTTTTCTTTTAAAAAAAAAAAAAAAAACCTTTTGAAAATGTAGAGACGCGACAATACGTGGCGCATTCATGTAAATACAGTAAAATTGGAGGAGTAACTAATAAAAAAATTAAAAAATATTAAAAAAAAAGACAATAAAAACGAACCGAAAGATAGCAAAGAATGATTCCATCAAAGGCGTCTGAATCGGGTGAATTTTTCCTGCGCTTTCTTTCCCTCCTACTGGCCTTTTCTTTTTTCATTTTTATTATTTTCTTTTCTTTCCCCCCGCAAAATACGTCTCTTTTCTTTGACCATCTCCACTTTCTCTTTCCCTCTCTACCACTTTTTCTAGGGTTCCTTACCTTTCTTCTCCCCCTCGCTTCCTTCTCCTCCATAAACTCTCTCTCTCTTTCTCTTACATCCACATTGCAATTCACTCCTTCACTTTCACTCTGCAATGGCGGCTTTTGCTTCCTCCTCTTCTTCTTCTTCTTCTTCTTCTTCTTCTTCTTCTTCTTCTTCTTCGTTTTCTTCTTCTGGTTTTTCTGAGAATTCAATGGCGATCATGGCTTTGTCTGCGTCTTCATCGCAATTGCTGTCTCCTTCCGATGACAACTTCGAAGAAGACTCTTGCAGTATCTGTCTGGAGCCGTTCGTCTGCGATGATCCCGCTACTGTATGATCTTTCTCTCCTGATTTTGTTTTTGGCTTTGGTAATTTGTATATAGCTCTGCAATTTAGGTTTCAAGTTTTTTTTTTTTTTGACATTGTCGAAATTACATACTCGTGAGAGAAATTCCTGGCCTTTGACTGATTTTGTGAAATGAAATTTGTGATATTATAGATTTTGGTCCTCATTTCTGTTTTTTGCTTGATATGACTATTGAACAGTAATCGAAACCATGACTATCCTGAAGCTAGATTTTTCTGTTTTGGGAAATCACGTCTCTTACAAAGCGCTTGATGATAAAAGAAAATTTTTCGATCATTTGTCCAAATTCTTAATGTTTGTACTTTTTGGATCTCTCGTATTAATGTTGCATCAGAGTGTTATTACTCTCGAATGTTGCAAAAAGTTTTTTTTTTTGTAATTTGAAAAAAAAGCCAAAAACTAAGTACTGAAATTTTGTACCTTTGTCTTCGTTTCAGATTACCAGCTGCAAACACGAGTATCATCTTCACTGTATTCTTGAATGGTAGACCAAATTAACTACATCTGGCTCGATTTATCATGTATGAAATTTATCTTTAATGCATTTTTTTTTTCTTCTTATTGAACATGTTTTTCCCTCGTAGGTCGCAAAGAAGCAAAGAGTGCCCAATATGTTGGCAGTTACTTGCCTTGAAGGATCCTGCTAGGTATAACACTTATTTTCTTTTCATTTATGCTTGCTTGTTTTGTTTTAGTTTGTTTATGGTTAAATTCATTTATTTCAATATGTACAGCCACGAGCTTCTAGCTGCTGTTGAAAAGGAAAGGCGCCCGCGCCCAAGGTTAAGGACCACGTCTTCCATGGCACCCCCAACTATCCATTATTTCCAAGAGGATGAGGACTCTGACCATGTAAGGATTTTAGCTTGTGAATACATGTTTCATATTCCTTATGCTTTGTATGCTGGTTGTTGAGATGGATTTGTAATGATGAAGGCGTAATTGAACTTTTCCAGGACTCCTTCTCGGACGAATTTGTTTTCGACGAGTGTATTATGCGGAATCTAGCTGTAGCAACGAGCAGAGCTCGCTTTAACGGAAGGGAGAGGCATAGGTCTTCCGAACTAGACCCTTCACAAGTCTTTATTTATGCTTCCCCTGCAAACAATGAGGAGCAAGCACATGAAACATCTTTGGACGAACGTCAAAATTTAAGTCATCAATTATCTGTGGGTAATTCACCCACCTCTAGCTTGCCTCCTGTTGTTAATGCTCAAGTTTCACCACCCATGGTCCCTAGCTTTGCTAACAATGGTGCTGTTGTTTTCAAACCCAGGTACGTAAAAATGACTTTTAACTTTTAGTTTTCACTCGTACGAGATATTGTTTAGTGTGGTACACTATGTACTCATCATGCTCTTTTGTCTTATGTAATTTGTTAATGCTTTCTTTATGCCCACTTTGTTAGTTATTATTGGCATAGATTAGAGAAATTGGCAAAAATCTTTTATATTTTCTTTTTTATAGAAGCCTAATTACGTTGGCCTCGTATTAATAGCTTCATTTTTTTATCTTATTTGCTATTTTTGGGATAATTTTCCAGAGTTCTGTACAGTCAGCCACCTTCTGTTCGTCCACAGAGACCAAGCCCATCAGAGGCATTCACTTTCTCTGATTCAATCAAATCTAGGTGGTCTGCTGCTTCAGCCAGGTAGGAAAATTTTTTTCAAACTTATATATTCTTTTATCTAGTCCGTTGCTCCCTTATTTACTTGCACATTGTTGTGTGTTTGATAGATACAAGGAATCAATCTCAAAAGGCACCAGAGGATTGAAGGAGAAGCTACTTGCTCCCAATAACTCCGTCAGAGAGCTAAGCAAAGGAGTTCAGCGCGAGATGAATGCAGGAATTGCCAGTGTCACACGAATGATTGAGCGCTTTGATCTTAGCTCGAACAGAGCTGGGGTCCCTCCTTCTGATTCTGGTCGTGATGGGGTAGCTTCAATTTCAAACGTCTCTACAAAGGGAAAAGGCGTGCTAGAGAATATTATTGTTCAATCTCTCAGCAAAAATAGTGGAAAGGTTGCAGATGATGTAGATTCTGATGCGGCCTCCCACCCCTCTATTGTTATACCAGGCAGGGTGGAAGTTTCTCGATCAAAAGGTTCTACATTTTTTTGTCCATGCATTTTTGTTAGTAAATAAAATTGAAAACCATATAAACAACATCATGTATTATTGAAATCCTATAAATAACATCATTTATTATCATCTTAAATTGAAAGCAAACAAACCCAGAAGCCATTGAACACTGCTAACCTTTAATTTTGTTTTACTTGTTCTCAGAGTGAGCAATTAATTATGCTGTTGAGTTTGGAATTGGCCAGTCCGGTCAAATAAAGGTCTCAGCAGAAGGCAAGTACGATGCAAGTGATGTAATGTGAAGAGGCCAATCCCCCGGTTGGTTTGCGTCCTGCATTGCATACGCCTGTACATGCATTTGACTAGCCAATTAGTGTTTTCTTTTTAATGTATGAATGATGAATGAGTTATGAGTGGATTGAGCAATATTATTTTTGGAACCCGTACGCCTCCATTGTTTGCACATTCTAATGTAATATATATAGTGGATGTTCTGCTTTTGTTTTTATTTTTATTTTCTATTTTTTTGAAGGGGATGTTCTGCTTTTGTTGTGATAAAACGTAAGTTAAATATTTTTTTTAACTCGTCTAAAGAATTTGGAAAATCGTCGACAGATAACGAATGGCAAAAAAAAAAAAAAAAGTGTAATTATGAATTTTGTATGAATTTCGTTTGCAACTTGAGGAACCAAAAGTGTAAAAATATTGCGGATGTTATGCTTTTGTTTTTGTTTTTGTTTTTGTTTTTATTTTATTTTTTTTGATTTTTTTGAAGGGGTGTTCTGCTTTTGTTTGAAAAAACATAAGTTGTTAATTTAAAACAATTTTTTCTTTCGACTCTTCTAAAAAAAATTGGTATATTTAGGGTTGGCAAATCGTGTTATGTGTCCTGTTCGTACCAACACGATTACAACACAACACGATTACATTGAACACGATTACGACATAATTAATAAACATGTTTAAAATATAAACACGAACACGATACGCTTATAACACGTGTAACACGACACAACACGATTAACACAATTAATAAACATATCAAAAATATAAACACAAATATAAACACGTTTACAACACGCATATTCATACCAACCCACTTCTAACACAATTATAAATAATATTTATAATAACACATTTATAACATATAACAATTAAATTACTTAACACTTATTTTTTTACTATATAATTTTATATTTTTTTACTATAAAATTATAATAATATTTATTTATTAAATATTTTAAACTGATTTCCCTCTAATATTTTAAAGAGCCCAATCTTTTAAAAGAGCTCAAATTGGAGAAATATTATTGTAAATCATTTTGGATCACTGGCACACCAAGTTAACGTAGGGGGAGATTGTATTATATAGAGAAGAGTTGCAAAAAATTTTACTTTCCTGCAAAAAACCATAATAAATATAAAAAAGGCATTCATCTAACACCCGTTAGTGTGGTGGTGAGGCAAACAACAATACACTCCAAAATGCAAGGTTCGATTCTTTGCCTTGCAAATATGAATTTTTTTTGTTCTAAGCCTTTTTTTTTTGTTTTAAGCTTTCTTTTTTGTTTTAAGCTTATATTATTTAATATATAAATATATATTTCTGGATTGATTTTATTGATATTTTAATGAAAACATAGGTCTAAAATTAAGATATTTTTTGTATAATTATATTTTTGGTATAATCATTTAACTTAAAAAACTTAAAAATAATCACTTAACTCAAAAAACTTAAAAAAGGGTTTTTTAATTGGCTTAAATTAAAGATAAATTAAAAATTAAGGTTACATATCCTAGGTATATATTCTAATAATAATTAATAGAAAGAATGGTTTAGAAAGTTATAAAACACATCTTAAACTTAATTAATTAGTTTCAACAGCCTATTTGTTTTTATTATAAATTTTATATTCTATATTTTCTTATATTTTATTTTAATAAATATACTTGAAATATATTTCTTTTACTAAAGACTAGTTATTAAACGTGCTATAAACATGCGGGTCGTGTCGTGTCGTGTTGACACATTTACTGCACGTTTAATTAAACGTGTTAGCACCGATCCAACACGTTTATTTTCGTGTTATTCGTGCCAACCCATTTATGGCCCAATTAATATACGTGCGTTCCAAACCCATTTATATCGTGTCGTTTTCGTATCGTGTCATTGTGTCGTGTCTGAAATTGCCGACTCTAGGTATATTGCCGATTGATAGGCACGATATATTTTAGATGATTAGTTTGATGTAAGGCGCGTACTACTCATGTATGATGTTTTGTGCAAATTCTCTAACTCCTTATAGGGATATTGTGTTCTTGAACATTTTCTTTTTTACTTGATTTAAATTCAAAATTTTCCAAAGGTAAAACATGATTTATTGTTGAGAGAAAATTTTATATTTTTTTTAGAGAAAATAAAACAACATCATGACCAGCATGTCATCATAATTCTTTTTCGGTGACTCAAAATAATTAAGGTCAGTTAGAATTATTTAAATAATATGATTTATAGAAGAAAAAACAAGAACTTGGTAAAATTACTATTTTGCAAGAATTCTGTATAGTTGCATTATAGTTATAATAATAAATTATTTTTTAGTACATCCAACAACTACAAAAGAGTTTTCTATATATTCACTTTATTAAAAAATAATTATTCTTTTCATGTTTATTATTGTTTTATTTTAATTTTATTTCAGTTTATCTTCTTGATAATATTTGTAATTTATCTTTCAAAATTCACCATCACTAACTTTTTTAGGGAGTATCAATAACTTTTAAGGAAAATGAAGCATTAAAAAAGTATTAAACTTATTTAACATTGATTAAACTTATGTTAAAATGATTAAACTTATTAAAATAGAAAAAACAATTAAACTTATATTAAAAACTTGTAAAATAAAGAAGCAATACAGAAAAAGAATAAGAAAAATATTTGTGATTCGTAAATACTACATTAAAAGTGGTGTAAAAAAAATAATAAAAGAAAAACAACAACCGGTCATAAGCTCATGGAGTAGAAAAAAAAATAATATTACATAAAGATTCTAAATATTATATTGTAAACACGCTCTATCGATGCTATCTGCAAGAAAAAAATACTAATGAAAAAGTTGAATGTCGTAACAAGTAGATAAAGGTCTATATTTTTACAAGCATATTTTTTCAATTAAATATTTAGGAAACTTCTACATGGAACCGTTTATAAATATGATGTGTCATTATTTGTAATATATTAAGTTTTGGAGCCTTAGCGAATTATTATGCTATGGAGAGGATTACGTAAAAAAATGTCAATGAATTTGCATTTTTTTTAATGGATTTTTTATAAAATGCAAAAAGTTTGCTTTGGAATGATGCAAATAAAATAAACCATTAATTACGGAATATAAATTGAACAAGTAATTTCATTAAAAAGAAAACGTATCATTTAATCTGATAATGATTTGTGAGCAATTTTTATAAAGTCTTATAACTTTTAGCGATCATTACTAAAACTATGATAAATTTATGGCAGTTTGTATTTTTGTAATTAATAATCAATAAATATGTTTGCTAATAAACTAAATTTCGTATAATTTTGAAAAATTATGATACATATTTAGTAACCCTAATATTTTATGATTTATAAAAAATGATACTCATTATACTAATTAATACGTCTTTGTATCTCTTTACTTTTTCAACAAGATGTAGAGACAATGCGCAATAAATTGAATTAACCAAAAAAAACTTTGATTCTTGCTTTATGGATATACAAATGGGTAATCTATCTTCCTATTATTTTTTTGCTTTAATTTTTATATACTATTTATGTATATAAGGGAGTTCTAAATGATCCATCGGAAAAAGAAAGTGCTTTGAAAACGGTCATTCATACAAATTTAGCTTATTGTAATACTGAATATTGAAACTTTACGGTAGCCTTTCTTGAAATCTTTCTCCGCGACTTCGTGATAGAGGAAAATTTATACATTCTATTGATAGGCTATAACAATACAAGATACTACATGACTTTTTAGTATTGGATGAACTATGTGAACCACACAAAAGTGCATGCAGGTGACATGCTCTACTTTTGTACGGATGAGCACATTGCTTGGAGAAGGTGGATCGTCGCCTGCCTAAAATTTGACGGCTTGGTCGTTTTGATGCCAGGGGCAGGCTTATAATCAAGCTTTAGAGTATGATTGGTTGGATTGTGGTTGGCTATAGAAGCTGGTGATCATTATTGGTGGTGAGAACTTCCTCCCACTTGTGCAAGCCGCTGGCGGAAACATTCAGAACCAAGAGAGGATAATGCCGTTGGAAATGTTGTTGACAATCTCAACGCTGAAGACATGGATGACTTTATGGTTGACATTGGTGATGATGATTGAATGCAGTTCTTCCATGATGGAGTACCAATTGAAGAGGAAGAACATGTGCTTCTTGCTCCTGTCTCTGTAGACATCTTTGCTCCTATGTCTGTATATGACATCTTTGGTCATTTTAATCAAGAAATGATTGTGTCCTTTAAAGTATTAAAAATTGAACAAGTTTTTCAAAAGATTAACCCCTTTAGAATTGAGGCTTGCTCATTTCCCTATACCAGTGACAATCAGGTTTCTACTTTGGGTTTGATTATGCATGCGTGCCAGAGGTTGTTGGTAAATTTAAAGCAGTAAACGAAGGAGGTAAAAAGAGGCAAAAGTATTAGAACATTTTTTGCCTCTTAATTTGCTTTATTTTTTGGTTTTTTTTTGAGATTTTGGTTAATTTTTTTTTTTTTTATGTTTCCATGTTAGTTTATTATGTTATGATAAAGCAATTTGAGAAAATTTTGATAATAAATTTGATAATAGTGTTAAGATTTGAGTTAAGTTTCCAAGAGATGAGAGGTTTTGACAAAGGGAAGTAGGGATTTTAGTTTAAAGTCAAACATGATATCTTTTCTGCAAGAATAAAAAAATTTTGTACAATGTGATTGTTTGATAAAAATCTTGAATACGAAATCATTTAATTAGAGTTTTTAATTTATTCTGTGAACAATTTTTTTATAAAATCTTATAATTTTTAGCGATCGTCACTAAAACTGTGATAAATTTATAGCAATTTATAGAAATATGTGACAAGTGCAACAAAATTTATACTTTTGTAGTTAATAAACAATAAATATGATTGCTGATAAACTAAAATATGTATAATTTTGTACAATTGTGATACATCTTTTAGTGACCCTCATACATTATTATGATTGACATCGGTAATGATGGTGGAACGCAATTCTACCAAGGTGGTGAAGCAATCTAGGAGGAAGAAGAGCATGTTGCTTCTGTTACTGTCTATGACATATTTGCTGAGATTGATGAAGCACTTGTGCCCTCCAAAGGACAAAAACTTGGCCAAGCTCTCCAAAAATTGATGCATTCAAAGCTAAGGCTGTCTCATTTCCCTGTACTCATGAGGACTCGATGTCTGCACTAGCATTGATTATTGAAGCTTTTGAAAGGCTACTATTAGAGTTGAAGCAATTAAAGAGAAGACGAAGGTAGTGATGGTACGTCTAATTAGAATACGTTATTTTTGATGTTTCAAAAACTTAAATGTTACTATAATTCTCCTTTTGCTATTTGAATACATAGAGTCATTTAATTTTACTTGTTGCTTACAGGGGTGTAGAAAAAATGTTGAGTGATGCTATGGGAAAGCTGGTAGATGACGTTCACACATGATTAAGGATACATATTCTAAAAAAAATGGTTTGCAATTCACTTAAACTCTAAAAAAATACAACTGACAAATAGGAATGTCTATGTATATATATTACATTTTATTCATGAACCCTCTAAAGATGTTGTGGGCAAGATCTAGTTTTTTAAATGTATAAGGTTTTTGAGAAGGCTAAAATAGAATTGGTTTTTGATCTAGTATTCCTTTATGCAATTTCCAGTTTTGGTGTAACAAGTTGGTGGCCTATGATGGACTATTATTATGTTTTAAATTGGCTCCAAGGGTACTAGTAGTGCTTCATTGTTATTGGGCAAAATACTTAAATTATTGAGATAACGATGATCGTTAAAGTTGGTAGCATGAAAACTTTATGTGATATCTTTTATGCGGTCTCCTGTCTTAACTAGTAATTGTTGTACTATTTGTGTTCCATAGTGTAACAACCTGATATTTTAATTCATTAAAAATACATTAAATTAAGGATTATATTTAGAAAAAAAACGTGATTTAAGAAAAAACTGAAATACCCGTTATTTTAACGGGTATGATTTTTGGTAAAATCATATGAATAAAAATATCACTTTAGTATTTTTACTAAGTCACCATAGTAAATATTTTAAATCTACCTATCACTCACTTATATAAGCCTTGTCCCACTACATTAATGCTCAATTAAATAGCATCATTATCATTTGGAGACATAGAATTAATTCACCTCAACTACCAGAAGACATCGATATGTTTTCTCAACCACCTTTTTAATGCTTCCTTCATATTCTTCTACAACATACCCCATTTGTCCCCTCAATTATGTTGATATTATTTGCTAAAAGTCTCCGTGGGAGACATGATAACATTTTCTTTTAATGCTCATTTAATTCTATCCCACTCCTCAATTAATTTGATGTCTATATATTCAACCATCACCACTCTCTTCTCTAGTTTCTCATTCTCTCCTTTCTCACTTCAATTTCCAACTAAAGACACAAGACATAAAGCTCTCTTTGCAACCATGACAACTATAATTTTCAGCCACGTTTGAAGCCATTTTAGAGTCAATACAAGCTTGATTTTTAACCCAAACTTTGGTGTTTTTCAAAGAA
>CAMOHE010030559.1:0-62687 GCA_946598075.1 Artocarpus hirsutus
CTACATCATATACAATAGCACATACTACTTAAAAAAAAAAAAATTTAGCATCCTTGTGGTCTACGTAATATGAAACTAGAATGACGTACCTTAAATTACAGGCCCCAACTGAAAAATTCAATTCTTGACGGAGGAATTGCATTCAACAGAGCCCACGGAACGCATGTCTTCGAGTATGCGGGCTTGGACCATAGGTTTAATAAGGTTCTCAACAGAGCAATGCAAAACCATACGACTATTGTCATCAAAAAAATCCTTGAGCATTACAATGGTTTTCAGGACCTGAAACAATTGATAGATGTTGGTGGTGGTGTAGGAGCGACCCTTAATCAAATCACTTCCAAATATCCACATATCAAGGGTATTAACTTTGACTTGCCTCATGTTGTAGAAAACGCCCCTTCTTATCAAGGTATAATCTAATTTCTATTTTCGATTATTACTTTTTCATATCACAATATACCAACAAAAAAAAATATACGATATTTCTAATGAATTCCAAGTTTGGAGAACTACTAGCAACTGTTCGTGGCTTGAAACTTAGAGGCTTAAAACAGGAGTTAAACATTGATCATGTTGCAGGTATTGAACATGTAGGTGGAGATATGTTTGAAAGTGTTCCACGCGGGGATGCCATTTTTTTGAAAGTGAGTTCTGAAAATATAGTAAACAACTAAAGTATATTAGCTGATAACAAGTAATGATATATTGAAATTAATGATGATTCTGCAGACCATACTTCATGACTGGAGTGATGAACACTGCTTAAAGTTATTGAAGAATTGTTACAAAGCTATTCCAGAAAATGGAAAGGTTATAGTGGTGGAGATGATTCTTCCGGTCACGCTAGAGACAAGCTTTCTTGCAAAGAGCACCTTGGCATTGGATGTGGGTTTGATGACTCAAACTCTGGGGGGAAAAGAGCGGAGCCAACAAGAGTTCTTAGCCCTAGCAACTGGTGCAGGATTTAGCGGCATCAGATTTGTGTGTTTTGTTTGCCTCTACTGGGTTATGGAGTTCTACAAATAAAAGGACTAGTCATTTCTGCCTTAGCTTTATGTGCCATTGAATAAAAAAACATGACATATGTTATCTAGTCAGAAATATGCGCTAAATGCGTGCGTATTATGCTTGTTATATTTTTTTAATATAATAATTTTTAATAAGCGTATGGATATATGTAAAGATAAAATAAAATAATACAGTATAATAAATACATCTTAAAATTCATTTAAGGTTATAATAATAAAAATAAAAGAAAATATAGAAGCAAGAGTTATAATATTATACAAAGAGAAAAGAAAAAAAAAAAAAAAGAGGGAGATGGGATAGGATGAAGAAACAGAAAGAAATAAAAGATGAAAAATAAAGAAAAATAAAACAAAGAAAATAAAGAAACTAGGGGAGCGACACTTGTCACATGTCGGAGAGAGTATCAAAAGTGGTTTTCTCCGTTTTATATATGTACATATGTGCAGATTTTCAGAGTGAAACGTTTGCCGTTAATATATAACGATGTGTCGTTGGATTGCTACTATTGCTATTGTCTATAAAGTTTGAATGCCTCCCTTTCTCAAATAAAAGTTCGTTCCTATTCATAACGTACATTTTCAATTGAAGAATGGAGCTGATTTTTAAAGGTTTATAATTTTAATGCAACATCCCAATTTTTGTTTGTATTAGAATAAAAGAGGCTTTAGCGACGATAATAGGGATAAAAGTTAAATACTAGCAACAATATGTCGTATTTGAATGACTCTTTTGTCACAAAAGGAAAAAAAAAAAAAAAGAAAAAAAAAAGAGCATGGCCAATTAGAAGTGTGTAAAGTATCCCGAAGACCTTTTAGCCATGACATATTGTTGGTAAATAATGCATGAAAAAAATTCCATCGTGAACCTTTTGTTGGCCTCACCCCTTAGCAACAACGCATATAGTCACTGTTGAAGGGTCTCGGCATTTTATGCTCGAGAACCTTTCATACTTTTTTTTATTCAATTTCAATTTATTAGTAAAGAGTTCACAGGGACTAACGTAGCATTCAATAAGCCAACGACATTTTCTAACTTTATACTTACTCGTGCCCCATACTGAAATTCTACTTAGCTCATAAGTTACAACCTTTCTATTAATAAAATAGTTAATGTTACTCTAAAAAGTAGACTATAGATTGGTGCGGTTTTAATACAATGAGAGTGTAAATGATGTTTTGGCCTGAAATTAATTACTCTCAAACTTGTCGCTTTCTGCGCGCGATCGTGATACTTGGGGGGTATTTGACAAAGTGGTGGAAACTGCGGTTCCCACCACAAAATCAATTATGAACAATAAAAAGCTCTCACATGCTACAGTAACAATAAAAAAAATTGCTACAGTGTAAAGTTCTCATATGCTACAGTAAAAGTGGTTCTCACCACTGGTTTCCACCATCTTCCAAACATCCTATTGATATTTATCTTGACTTCTGTGTGGCTTGTTCATGAATATACCGCTACGGTCCACAATTTGGACTCCAAAAAAGAGTCAACCGCGGAAATGTAGCCTGAGAGGTGTTAAGTTTGGAATCCTTTTCCCCTCAAATTCTAGAAAAACAAAACTCTATATCTTCAAGTTTGAGCCGTCTGAAAGATGTGACTTATACTTTCAATTTTGTTTTTTGTTCTAATTTTTCCTCAAGCATTTTGTCAATACTTATACAGATGGAGTTTCCTTCGGTCCCATTTTGCCCCAAACAATCTCTATTTGCGTGGAAGAATCCACGAGCGTATTATATACGGCAATAGACCAATTTTTTTTTAAAAAAAAATTTACAATAAGACTTTCTAAAGCTATCATCAATGAGATCTTTTTGCTGTTTATTAGATCAACATCTTATGGTTAAAAGTTCAAGAAGCTTGCTAATTTTAAGAAGAGTCAAATATACATAATTCATTTAAACCCAAAAAGCAAAAAACTAAAAAAAAGAAAAGAAAAAAAACAGAGAGAGAGAAAGGATAGAAAAAGAGGACCAAGGAGGAGGCATCTTTCCCTTTCCTTGTAGCCATAATTTTAATAGTCTTTGCCCATATCTTCCACGCTTAAACGTTTTTAAGAATTGAATTGTATTTTAAAATATTTTCAAACGTCTTGGAAATATGTATACAAGAAAATAATTTTAAATAAATATTGATATCTCAGTATAAGCACCACCAAGTTTGAAAGGTTTTCCAAACACCAATCAACTAAAACTCCAAATGGTTGGGTTTTAAGTATATGATACCACACAGAGATCTAGGCCGTGCAAAGGGCTACCTAAGGGACAAGTCCTAAAACCCAGTCTAGGCCAATATAGTGGTGATTACATTAAGCTTTGCACATAGCTAGTATTAATGTATGGTTTGAGATAAATCGTATGAGGTTAACGGTAAGAACTCTCAGTAGTGAAATGGTTAATTTTATTTATAATTTGTTTTAACTTAAATTATGTATTTTTATGTTATTCTATCTTATTATTCAAAAGGTGATTTAGAATTTAAGTCCTACGAAGCCTTTAGTTCATGATTTTTATTGTTTTTTCCCCTCTCCAGGTGGTTCGTTGTATACAACTAAGTAGATTGTTGATGGTTTACTCATGGAGTCCGTGAATTGCTTTAGTTATCTATTTCTATCAAGACACGTAATTTTGGGACTTTAGTCACCCTCTTTGATTTATGATTGTTGGACTATGGTTTCTTTTTAGGTCCAAGTTATGCATTGTTGTGGGATCCAATAGGACCTATACTGTATTTGGTGAATTTTAAGTTTTTCAATGACTTTGATGATAATTCAATAATTTCTCTTTTTATGTCATGCTTAAATATTAATCTTTTTTTATATTGTTACTTTTACATTTTCTTGAAATGTTGTTTAAAAAAATAAGCATAATCCTAAATGTTTAAACTAATCTTAATTAATTATTTTTAATTAAATCGTAACGCCATCATCCCAGTTCAAAGGTAACACTAACAGGGCTAATCTTAACAGGAGTATGCTTTTATATTCTCTTAAAGTTGATATTTCTTCTCTTTGAATAAAATACTATTCCTAGTCAGAAAAGAACAGAAGTAAATGACGCTTTTAGAAAAACTAGATTTGTGTGGGCAAAAAAAAAAAAGTAAAAATCTACGTGGGATCTTCAAAATGCGAGCACGAAAACTATTTATTTGGCCCTGACATAAATCCATCCCTATAATATTCCAAAAATTAAAGGAGTAAACCAAGTTTGCCCTACGTGCAAAATTAAAGGACATTATTATTATTTTGCAAGGAGACAAAGAATATGTTTGGAAGCTGAAGTTAAAATTTTGTACTAAATTAATGGTGTAATGAATATTAAAATTCTTACAATCCTTCGTTTTCTTTCACTGTTTGTCACTTTGTCACTTCCTTTTTCTTTTACTATTCGTTGATTGTTAGTTTATATATTTATCTTGTGTTTTCTTCATCCAAATATATAAACTTAGGTAGTAGTATACTTATTTAGTATTTTTTTATTTGGGCTTTATAAATCAAATATATATACATGATACTGAAAAGTTCAAATAACATTTACTATAATACAGAGTAGGCGTCTTTATGGTTGATTTGTAGGATGTTTGGTAAATGAGTTTCAACTTAAAAAAATAAGTTCAAATATGTTACCATGTGATAGTTTTACAATATGAATTGTTTAAACTAACAGGCTTAAACTCTTCCCCAAAATACAAGGTTAATGTGTTGTGTAAACTGCTTTTATAATTGCTCAAACGTTATTTTTTTATATATTTTATTTTAGATTATCTCAAAAGCTTTAATTAATTTATGTACCCATCAAGAAAAATAATTTATTCTTTATTTTTCTTTTATGTTAAATTTTTAAGTACTTTTGGCTTTTTTTATGTTGATCTTCAGGCTTATTTCACTATTATTTTTGGTAATTCTATTTGAAAAAATTACACTTTTAAAAGTTATATTTATTTATGCTATACTATTATTCATATTACATATTAAATTACGTCATAAATAAACATATATTACATTTATAAAAAATAAATCTTAAAATATAATATTTATAAAAATTCCCCATTTAATTTTTTAATTGGAACAAATATTTACCCACAAATAGAGTGTTTCAAAGAGATGGCCTACTCCTTTCAACAGGGTAGAGAGAGAGATGGCCTATTCATGCCAGCGGGAACATGTACCTGAATTTAAATTTTAAAGATTTTTTATTTCTCTTTATATTTCTTTTTTCTTTTTTTTAAACTTGAATAGAGGATTTAAACAGTGCGCCTAAATTAGAGAAGAAAAAGCTAAATAGAAATTTTTATATAAATTTATAATAGATGACATGTTTTAAGATATTTTGACGGAGCCAACTAAGGGTTGGATTTCTATTCAATTTAAATAGAAATTGGATACTCTCAAATTTGTCGCTTTCTGTAGGGGTTCGTGATACTTGATATTATCTTGACTTCTGTACAGCTTGTTCATGAATATACCGCTACGGT
The DNA here is from genome assembly GCA_946598075.1 of Artocarpus hirsutus. Lineage (NCBI taxonomy): Eukaryota > Viridiplantae > Streptophyta > Magnoliopsida > Rosales > Moraceae > Artocarpus > Artocarpus hirsutus. Next base: position 5,506 of record CAMOHE010030559.1, read on the forward strand.
CCACAATTTGGACTCCAAAAAACAGTCAACAACGGCAACGTAGCCTGAGAGGTGTGGTGTTATGAAATAGCGACTTATACCGAGAAGTTTGGAATTCTTTTTCCCTCAGGTTATAACAAAACAAAATTTTATGGCATCGTTTGATATTATTTTTAAAATAAAAAAAATATTTTTGTTTTAAAAAATAAAAAAAAATTTAAAATTATATTGAGAAAGTTTTAAAATTTTTATTTTAAAAAATATGTAAAAATATTTTTAAAAGTTCTGAATCAACATATGGGTCCAGATCAAAGGAAATATGAATGAACATGTGGGAAATCTCTTTACAAAAAAGCAAAAAGCAGACAATAAAGTTCTACGATGTATTTAATATTATTGACAAGTAAGCCCAGGCAAATCCAAAAGCAGATCAATTTTTCAAAATACACTACCCTACAAAAAGCTGCTCAGAGAGATTTTGTCAAAGGACTTTTCTCCTTTCTCGGCTATGTTCAACAACCTACAAGATATTCTTTTTTTTTGTTTTAATTGTCAAAACCTATATCATTTTATGATCACACGTGTGATTTTCTGGGACGCCTAATTTTAGACTTTCCGCACGGCTTCCTAACATAGAAAAGTAAAAAAGTACTGCAACAGCTTGCCAACTTAATTGACTACTAGTGCTCGAACAAACGACGGTCAAACTCCTTGATCCTCGGAAAACCCAAAAAAAAACGAAAGAAAAAGAAAAAGAGGAAGAAGAATAAAGAAACAAATCTATCATAATGCAAATGGAACCATATATAGGAAAATATCTAGAAAAAGAAATTCATTATATATTTACCACCTCCCAAGTTTTTTTTTTTTTTTCCTTTTGTCACTCAATTTAGCAACACGTGTCATTCATGCGAATAAATGATGCAAAACTTTTGTTCTTAAATTCTGTTTTTTATTTTTTTTAACCTTTGAAAATAAGGATGACCATAATATAGCAAATATATATTTTTTCCTTTTTTTCTTTTTTTGGTGGTAAGAGCTTCAATATATGTCTTTTCCTTGAAAGCCTATCCCTTTTTTTTTTTTTTTTTGCATTAATCTGCACCAAATTGCATTCCTAAATATTAAAATAAAAATTAGTTAAATTTATTCTTAGTCTCCAAATTATAAGTCAAATTTCATTATAGTTCCTGACTAGTAAAATGTATAATAATGATATTAAATTATCAAAATTATCTCAAATTAGCGCTCTTTTTATCCAGTAGTGAAGCCAAAATATTTATCATGGCAGACAGTATGAAAAAAAAAACAAGAAATACTTTTTTATATGAGAAGAACAAGTTATGAATTTCAACTATACGCTTCAACACACATAAAATTTTGCTAATAATATGGGGTACAAATGAATTTTAAAAAAAAATAGTTGTAAAAATTGAGATGTCAAAAATTGAGCATGCATGCATGCCAAGTGTTTCTACGAGTGGCTTTGGCAGTCTGTCCAGTGGCGAAGCTACTTTGGCCTCAAGGAGTAGGTGCCCCTAAAGCCAAGGGCTTTCCCTAGCTTACACTTTTAACCGCAATAACCAAAATTTTTGCAATATTTTCCTTACTTTGCCCCCTTTCCTTCCACTAAAATTTACAAATTGTATCGTTTATTTTGAAGTTTTCAGAAAAGTTAACCCAAATTTGAAAATATTTTAAAACTTAAAATATCATATAAATTCCATAGTATTGTTAACAGTAAACTTTGAAAAGTGATTTGAATTTGATTAAAATAGTTGTATTGGTATTTTAGTTTAGAGTTTTCTTAAATTCATGCCCCTCTATTTAAAAAAAAAAATCCTAACTCCATTTAATAATCAAAATTTTTGTAGAAAAAGTCAAAATTTTTTCCCTCAACACCATAGCATAATATGTAAAATTATAAAATTAACGTATTTGTCTTCTCTTGATGAGATTTTAACAGTCAAAAGCAAAAATTTGACCCTTGTATAATTTAGGGACTATATATGAAAATTAGCCCAAAAGGTAACTCAACCTTTTTTTTTTATTTTGAAAAAAAAAGGTAACTCAACATTAAATGTGCTTTAGCTCAAACATTGATAATAATAATAATAATAATAATAATAAAATTTAAACGTAATTAATTATGTTAATTTAAGCTTTTTAGTGTATCAATCTTTAGTTAAATTGTTACACCATTTATTTTAAATTGGACTGCATTATTCAGATCTTAAATTCAATTGAAAGTTTTAGTGACATAATTAAAACACTGTTTTTTAGCAGATTATTGTGAAAATTCGAATACGCAAGTCCACGTAATTGTAACAAGTAATGAAGTGATGAGTAACGATATCGTTCCAACGAGAATTGGGCTAATCTTTTTTAACTATTGAAATTATTTTAATTCTAAGATTATTTTAACGACCGATTAAAAGAAAATAATTTTAAAATGCTAAATTAAAATTACTAAAAAAATGTTGAAAGTAATAAATCTTAAAAATGTTAGGAATTATGATTTCAATAAAATTAATCCGATCTTATTCAATTAAACATATTATTGTGATATCCTCGTACTATGATGATAGTCGAATTCCTTATCCTATTTAGTTTGTTACACTAAAAATACCTTGTCATAAAAACACACTACATCTTTATATGAATTTAATTATGCTTAAATTTATTATGATCCATGGATATTCTTATTGTGACTACACAAACCATATAAGTATATCTCTATCTCACATGCAAATTTATGGTATTCTAACCATGTTCCTAAATCATGAATCTCCTATCGGTTTCATTATAATTTATGTTATCATCTAACTAGTAATCAGTTAATTAGAAGCACTAAGTCCAGTGTAAATACTCAACATAATTATGAAATTTACAAAAATATCATTTAACTAAATAAAATGTTCATGTATTCTAGCTAAATCACAAACCAAACAAAAATAAAACTAAAACATGATAAAAGTACACCACACAAATATTAATATTAAAAGATAAAAATATTACAAAAAGTGAGTTTAAAAATGACTCATAATTTTTAGACAGTTTTGATGTGCCTATCTTCTACATGCAACACTCTCTAACTCTCAAAACACGCAAAACAAAAAATATATTTTATTTATTATTTTTTTTTTTTTGGGTTCCTTCGGAGCATTGCTCCTGAAGATGGGAGAACAGAGCCCCCAAGCTCTCTGATTATTTAGAGCTACTAAGCTCTAGGATGGGATGTCCTCACAGTGCCTGGGAACACGGCTTATATAGCCTTGAAGGATTGATTTCTTGCAATTAAGACTTGCAAAACATGGAAGCCAAGTCATCCTCCGATTCAAAGTAACAGCTGGGCAATTCAGGATTAATTTACGAGTGCTGCCCGTCTCATTTAGCACCTAAACCGTGCTTGACACATGTCAGACCTGAATTGGCTTTCTTCTTTGTTTTGTACACGTCACACAAATTGATGGGAACACGAGATGAGCGGAAGCACAAAAGAAAGCCCAAAAGAATCAGATTTTCAACCGCCGGGGGCCCGCTGCTGACATTGGTTCTACAGTTGTTATCAGCCACTCTCTTCTTCTTGGCATGTGTAGCACTCTCTCCATCTAGGCCGTCACCTGCAACACATCGTACGGCCACAATTAAAAGCTGAGATTAATTTTATTTCTTTATTTTATTTTCTTCCTTTTTTATTAAAACCGACCAAAATTATATTTTTATTACATTTTTTTGCACCTTTACTTAATTTCAATACGCCATTGAGGAAATAAAATATTAAAGGGGCAGAACTGTTGAAACAAAAAATAAAATTAATTACAAAGTGAGTAAAATTAAAACAAAACGAAATAAATAAAAATCTCAACAACAAAACCAATGTTGCACATAAAAAATGTGATAAAATTGCTCTATTTTATAGAGTTATCACATATATTTACACTCAAGTCACTTCTTTTTAATTTATTTATGAAAGTGTCATTTGAAAACCCTATAAATCTTATTCATGTATAAAACCTCTTCCACAAATTATATACTCTCTCTCATTGTCTCTCCCTTTCTCTATTTTATCTTGTTGAAAACAAGAATCAGCCACTAATTCACACAAAAACTCAAATCAAAACACCCATTGAACTCAAAATTACCTTTCTCAAGCAACAAGATAGCCATTTAGAAAGGCCGTCTTGACATCCATTTGCTAAATCTCATAGTCAAGAGCGGCAACAATGGACAAGAGAATGCAGACGGACTTAAGCATGGCTACAGCTGAAAAGGTTTTCTAGTAATTGATTCCTTGTGTTCCAAGAACTTATCAGAGAGGTATTCTCCACCCAAATCAAATCGAAGTGCCTTTATGAGTTTACTTAATTGTTTCTTCGCTTCAGCCTGAAACTCCTTAATTTGTCAAAAGTTTCGCTTTTATGATGCATTAGGTGGACAGACCCATATCTTCGATAATCATCAATTTTTTTCTTTTTCCTTCTTGAATTCTAATTTGATGATTTAAATTTCATTTTATTCTCATGGCATAATTTTTGACTTTTGAGATTATTTGAGTATACATGATTGTTTGAATATGGTTTATAAGATTTTGAGCATGAATGTAGGAATTATGGGTTAAATTTGATATTAAAATTTGGGGAAAAAGTTTATTTATGTTTAAGCATGTTTATCTTGGTGTTTTGAGATATCTTATTACATTAAAAATTGATTTGGTATGAAAGATTCAAGCTAGAACCTAATCAATCCGCGATAGGGAAGAACTGTCTTCTGCCAATCTTGGAGGGATGGTGGTCGACCTCCCCTTTGGAGGCCGGCCGATAGGGGGTGATAGTAAATGGTGGTTGTCATCGTCCTTCGAGCCCATTGAGCTCCCAACTTGTGCCGTTTTGGCTTTCGTTGTTTTTTGTCTTTAAAATGTTTTCACAAACTCTATTTTTGTGTCTTTAAGACCTTGAAAGTATTATCTTTGTATTCCATAATTTATTTGCACAAAATGGCATACTGATAATTAAATTAACATTATGATATTCATTTTAGCATTATTTCTCACTTTAATTTTGTCTTAAGGTTTTAAATGATATAGACTGTTCTTTGGATTCTAGTATGGAACTAACGTTGTTCGTATGTTAAGGTAGGATATCTTCTATCTGTTCTTTGGTAGCCTTCTTTAGAAAATAGTTTTTGGCCAAAGTTTATTCTCGAAAGATTTTTAAGAACTATTTCTATTTATTTTTAAGTTATTTGAAAATATGCGACTTTGAGTTATTTGATTTTAAAATTATTTTTACATGTCTTCATTGCATTATTGAATATTTTTAATACTTCTGAAAATATGGTTTCCAAAGTCATTGCAAAAATCAAATCAAATCTCAGACTGAGATTGCTTTGAGGCATTCTAATTTTAGGCTGAGATTGCCCCGAGCTCTATTCTGTTTTTAGAGTTTTCAAATGCTATTTGGTGTGAGACTCATCGGACTAAGGTTTTGCTCGTGAGATTTCTCCATATGGTCGAGTTTTTATTTTTGGAGCCTTCCTATGTGACCAGAATTTTAAAACAATTATTATACGCTACCTAAAACAAGAAATTAACAAATTTAGTCTCAAATGGCACACAAATTAATTAAATTCACATCATTTATACTGTTCAAAATTAGCGGTGCTACAAAAATTGTATTAAACAAGCCAACACGACCATGTCAACTAATAAATTGTATTAAACAAGCCAACAAATCAAAATGAGGTGATCATTGTATGTTTGACTCGAAAGAGAGGAAAATTCATACTACAAACGACATGTCGTTTATTTGAACAACTCCATAACCCACAAAGTACAAACACGACACTTAAATCGGACACCACGAAATCCTGCCCCGGATGCCAAGACTTGAAACTCTTCTTGGCTTCGTTCCTTCCCTCCTGGATTTTGAGTCATCATCAATACATCGCCTTGCAAAGTGGTCTTTAGAGCAGAACTAGTATCTGGCTTCACAGGAAGAATGTCCTCCACGACAATAACCTTTCCATTATCCGGAATCGCCCTGTAACAATTCTTCAATAGCGTCAAGCAATGCTTGTCGCTCCAATCATGGAGTATCCACTAGAAAATACACGTCGTTAGTCTACATAACCTAATGCATTAAGGTTGCAAAATGTGTGGGTAAATCAAAAAATAATGCATAATTGTAGAACTCACTTTCATAAAAATAGCATCCCCGCTAGGAACACTTTCAAACATATCTCCGCTTACATGTTCAACCCCTGCAACATTAATTCACAAGTATAAGTACTATAAGGCATGGTAATTTGTTCAATTATGAAAAGGAAAGATCAATTGACATAACAAAGGAACATAAACCATATATGTTGTACCTTGATAAGAAGGAGCGTTTTCTATAACATGAGGCAGATCAAAATTAATGCCCTTAATATGAGGGTATTTAGAAGTAATGAGGTTAAGGGTCACTCCCAGGCCACCACCAACATCTACTAGTTGCTTAATGTTTTCAAAGCCTTTGTAAACCTTGAGGATGTTCTTAACAATAACAGTTGTCCGGTTGTACATTGCTACGTTGAAAAGCTTGTTAAAGTTGGGGTCCAAGGCTGGATACTCAAACGCATGTGCTCCATGGACCCTGTTAAATGCAATTCCTCCCTCAAGAATTGCATTTTTCAATTCATACCTGTAATTAGTGTAAACATGAGTAGTCAAGATTAAGAAGAGGCTCTTGCTTTTGATGCATTTGCTAAAATTTCACGTCATTTTGTGGTTGGAAGTATAACTTAATAATAAATTTATACTCGAGTAGAATCTATAAAAAAAAAAAAAAGAAGAGCTTATACGTCAAGTCCAAAAAATTATACATGATTTTGTCAACGTACTATAATTTTAGCCATCAATAGGATAAATATTCCATTCAAACCTTTAAGAGAAATGAGTTGGGTCGCTGGTTTTGATCGTCATACTTTCCTTTAAAAAAAATTTTCCTTTAAAAAAAATTGACATATCTATTGAAATAGTTGATAAGTTGAGCCATCAAATCCGATCAATCAATGATACCACAGTGTCAATCAATGAATAATGAATAATTGACTGAGATCAGTTAAACACTAATTCCTATATATCGTCAATTACTAATTGACTACCAAGTTGATTAATCTGAATAAAATAATCATTTTCTCATTTTAACAAATTTAAGACGTGTTTTAAAATAACACTTCGAAAAGGCTACTTTCCTGCTGGAAAAAAAAAAATCCCCTTCCCATAAAAGAAATTAAACATAACATACCAACTGTCCATGAAGACTTTGTCATGTATCAACGACACCGCGGGGCCAAACGAAACACCATCTTCATTAGTCACGAAATGCTTGGACACCGGACCAAGACTGTAAAGCCTCTGGAAATCAGACCCACCAATAGTATTGCCATCTCCGATTGCCACGGAGCATCTCAGCACAGAGAAGCTGGCGAGAAGCCTGAGGATACGGTCCAGCATAACGGGCGCGTCCGGGTTTTTAGTGGGTAACTGGGCAGCGATCTCCGCGGGCGAGAGCTTGGCGCCTCGCCCCGCTTTAGCTATGATCTCAAAAACTCCGAGCTCGATCGCCGTCTTCAACGACATGATCGGCACAGCGGAGGCCATAAGCTGTGTCGCATAGGCGAAGCTTTCTTGATCATCGTCATCTTGATCTTCTTCTTCTTTATTATGATCATCGTCAAGGACTGGTTCGGTAGTGTTGTTGTCGTTTTCCAGTTTTAAAGAAGGCGACGACATAAATATTGTTGGAATTTGCAAGGGAAAGTATGTGTTTTGTGTTTTACGGTGCTTTGGAGAAGTGAAGAATTGATTGATTTATAATTACTAGTCACCAAATGGTACATAACAACTGTATCCTCGTGGTCTGAGAAGGCCACAAAAAGATAAAACGTTTAGTTTTGTGCACCAAATGATTCCCAGACAAGCGTGAATGAAATTTTTTATTATTGCTATCCCAACTTTAATTGTAATACAAGCCAATTCCTGAGTGGAATCCAACATGATTATTCTCTTCATATCAAAAACTTTATTTTTTCGTCCCCCTTTTCATACAAAGAATGTCGTCATTTGATAAACATTGACCCTTCTTTTTTCTTAAATTACAAATTTACCATTGCCTTCATGTCTTTAAATAATGATACCGCTTTATTTTCAACCGTTTGATTTGTCTCGGGTTGTGTTCATTTTATACGCTTTTGCATGTTCTATGGACCTTGACACGGAAGACTAACAACGTTATAGGGTGCTTCCCTAGCGGTAGAATTATTAATAGAAATTATTTTTATTATAATATATAAAAGTTTTATATTATAATAATTTTTTTATAATATATAAAAATTTTACACTTTTATGAATTTATGGTATAAATCATAATTAATCAAACACTCTATTAGAAATATACACTGCTAATAAAGTACCCTGCCATGAAATCCTTGAAACACAATTACTATTTTAAGGTATTATATTATTCACTTTAAGACTACTTCCTCACAATTGACTCTACTTTAAAATGCCTCACACTAGCTATCAGAAGATGACATGTTTAAGTATAAGTCATTACAGATAAAACATAATTCAATTGACGTCAAAGTTCACAACTTTTCTTTTCTTGATCCTTGTATCTTAAGGAATTAAAAAATGAAGTCTAAGGCCTAACTACTTTATATCCAAATAAGTCTAAGGGAAATAACAAAAACAAGAAATGATTACAAATAGAAGGATGTTTTTAAACTGGTTGTTTCTTCATTTTTACCCCTCTTGGTTTGGTTAAAATCACTTTTCTGGTTTCTCGTGATATCTCTATTGTGGCAAGGTTGTGTAAAATATGTTGCATATTAATTGAATTCCCAAAATCAAATCAACTCGTCTCTCAAAAGTCATTGTAAAAAACTTAAGTTGGAGTTCATTTCCTTTGTTCCACAAGAGAGAGAGAGAGAGAGAGGTACCTTATATAAAGCTGTAATTGGTAAGTAGGCAATCTTCCATGGGCAAAAGCTTCAGCCACTTAATCAGCCTATAAGTAGTTTTATGAGGAAAGCCTGAACTTGATATTCTAAGCATCTTAGGGTCCGTTTGTAATTGGATTTGAATTAGTGATTTAATTTGAGTTGTGTGATTTGAATTATGATTTGAATTAGTAAGTTGAATTATTATTCAAATTGACGTTTGAATGTGTATTTAAGTTTCAATCTAAATATGGAATAAAATTAGAATTTGTGTTTGGAGAGGTAGTAAACATGGTTTTTGATTTATTAACAAATCTAATAAAATTTTAATGTTAGTGATCTTAAAACATTAATATGGATTTGAATTTATTTTCTATTTATTAGGAACACAATGAAAAAAGAATCATCTTAATTGGATATCAAATGAAGAAATTAAGGGGGTGTTTGGAAGGTGGTGGGAACCAGTGGTGAGAGCCACTTTTACTGTAGCATATGAGAGCTTTACACTGTAGCAATTTTTTTTATTGTTACTATAGCATATGAGAGCTTTATACTGTTCATAACTGAGTTTGTGGTGGGAACCGCAGTTCCCACCACTTTGCCAAACACCCGGTAAGATTTTTTATCTTAAATATAGGAGAGAAAATTTTAGTTTTTGCTATAACAAAGATATCTAAGTTTCAAGAGTTTAGGGGGTCAGAACTTTGAAAACTAGAATTCTTGATGCTCATTTAATTCGGATTTTTGAGGAAATAAACAAGCACGTATCTAAAAGATTCTTGATACTCAAATCTAAATTTGAATCTATTAAGTCTAAAGAATACATGAACCAAACAGACTCTTAGTTGACATGTGGCGTTAAAACACAACAGATCGTGACCATATGGACTGCTGCTGTCTGAATAAAAAAACAAGTCCCCCACACGGAAGGAAAGCGCTTTGTGGGGACAGCGTTACGGGTGGTACTAAACGCAAGAATTAATAAAAAGCCGGCCTTCTATGTAGATCTACGTGGTTCATTTTTTTTTTTTTATCATTTTTCTGTTTTTGTTGCAATCATCTTTTATTAGTTTGTGGCGTAAGAATTCTACGTCGTAGTATTATCCTTATTACGGCTTGCAACGTTTTTTTTTTTTTTTTTTTTAGAAAAACCACCGTCAAAGATGGTCATAATCATGATAACAGTATTTGATCCATAAAAATAACGTCTTAGCAAAAGAAACAACATTATAAAAAGATAATTCCAATTAAAAAAAAACTCACAAGGTAATAAGAACAGTACTGAAGGATCAAATAGAACAAAGTAAAATTGCTTTAAAAAAAAAAAATCTCCGAAACGGGATATGCAAAATGTGTTCAAGGAAGAGTGGTTTTAAACATGTCCAAACAGGTCTGGGTCTGAAGGCCCCGATTCCAGAATTTTTCATAGAATTCACCATATGTAAAGCTTCTATAGTGGGCCGGTTGCTCAACATCAATCAGTTTCTGGGCTGGCCCAACTGTTGCATCATATGATGGGCAATAGAATGTTGGGATGGAGATCCTCTCTTTGTCGCAGTTCACCACGGCCCGATGGAGTACACTCTTGTAACGATCATTGCTTATAACCTACGCACTCACACAGAGATCGATCATCATATTAGTTACAACTATATGAATATGCTACTGAATTTTTATTTTTTATATGTGTTATCAATATCACATATAATTGTTTTGTGGGTACGTGTAATGCAATTACATGTATAATTATCTTTACTGCAATGTTAGGAGTGAGGAAAGAAAATACTAATGCGCGTATGTATAGAGGACTAAGCTAGAAAAATTGGTTTAAATGACAAAAGAATGACTGGACTAATAAGATAAAACAAAAAATGAGATGTATAGTTTTAGTGAGGAAAAACATAAATTTTATAAAATTTTATATTAAAAAAGGTTAAGAAGACAATCACCTATTATTATATATGAGTGGCTTCGTACTTGTATAATTATATATGTGTATACATATATAGTATGTGAAGAGTGTTTAAAAATCAAGTTAAAAAATCAAAATTTCAATTGATATATATACAACTTCTATATTTATAATATAAAATAAAAACATATTATAATATAAAATTTTTATATTTAAGTTTCAACTTAATTCTCAAACAACATATCTACCCGACCGACCTGCGGACTGACCTTGCTGTGGTAAAGGTCTACTCCATATCTCCTTGTACTAAATGAACATGTGGGGGTCAGATCAAAGAAGATATGAATGAACACGTGGGAAATCTCTTTACAAAAAAGCAAAAAGTAGAAAATAAAGTTCTACGATGTATGTAATATTATTGACGAGCAAATCCAAGCAAATCCAAAAGCAGATCAATTTTTCAAAATACACTTACAAAAATTTGCTCAGAGAGATTTTGTCAAGGATTTTTCTCCTTTCTCGGCTATGCTCAACAACCAACAAGATATTCTTTTTTTTTTTTTTTTTAATTGTCAAAACCTGTATCGTTTTATGATCATACGTGTGATTTTCTGGGACGCCTTAATTTTAGACTTTCCGTACGTCTTGCTAACACAGAAAAGTAAAAAAGTACTGCAAAAGATTGTCAACTTAATTGACTACTGGTGCTCGTACAAACGACGGTCAAACTCCTTGATCGTCGGAATACCCAAAAAAAACGAAAGAAAAAGAAAAAGAGGAAGAAGAATAGAGAAACAAATCTATCATAATGCAAATGGAACTATATATAGGAAAATATCTAGGGAAAGAAAGTCCTTATATATTTACCGCCTCCCAAGCTTTTTTTTTTTTTCCTTTTGTCACTCAATTAAGTAGCACGTGTCGTCATGCAAATAAATGATGCAAAATATTTATTCTTAAATTCTTTTTTTTTTTATTTTTTTAACCTTTGAAAATAAGGATGACCATAAGATAGCAAATCTCTTTTTTTTCTTTTCTTTTTTTTTTTTTTTGTGGTAAGAGCTTCAATATATGTCTTCTCCTTGAAAGCCTATCTTTTTTTTTTTTTTTCGTATTAATCTGCACCAAATTGCATTCCTAAATATTAAAATAAAAATTAGTTAAATTTATTCTTAGTCTCCAAATTATAAGTCAAATTTCATTATAGTTCCTGACTAGTAAAATGTATAATAATGATTTTAAATTACCTAAATTATCTCAAATTAGTGCTCTTTTTATCCAGTAGTGAAGCCAAAAATTTATCATGGGAGACGGTATGAAAAAAGACAAAACAAGAAATACTTTTTTATAAGACAAGAACAAGTTATGAATTTCATCTCTACGCTTCAACACAAATAAAATTTTGCTAATAATACGGGGTACAAATGAATTTAAAAAAAAATAGTCGTAAAAATTGAGATGTCAATGCATGCCAAGTGTTTCTACGAGTGGCTTTGGCACTCTGTCCAGTGGCGAAGCTACTATGGCCTCAAGGAGTAGGTGCCCCTGAAGCCAAGGGGTTTCCCTAGCTTACACTTTTAACCCCAATAACCAAAATTTTTGCAATATTTTCCTTACTTTGCCCCCTCTCGTTCCACTAAAATTTACAAATTGTATCATTTACTTGGAAGTTTTCAGAAAGTTAACCCAAATTTGAAAATATTTTCAAACTTAAAATATCATATAAATTCCATAGTATTGTTAACAGTAAACTTTGAAAAGTGAATTGAATTTGATTAAAATAGTTGTATTGGTATTTTAGTTTAGAGTTTTCTTTAATTCATGCCCCTCTATTTAAAAAAAAAAAAATCCTAACTCCATTTAATTATCAAAATCTTAATAGAAAAAGTCAAAGTTTTTTCCCTCAACACCATAGCATAATATGTAAAATTATAAAATTAACGTATTTGTCTTCTATTTTTGAGATTTTAACAATCAAAAGCAAAAATTTGACCCTTATATAAATTAGGGACTATATATGAAAATTAGCCCAAAAGGTAACTCAACACTTTTTTTTCTTTTGCAAAAAAAAAAGGGTAACTCAACATTAAATGTACTTTAGCTCAAACATTGAATAATAATAATAATAATAATAATAATAATAATAATAATAATAAAAGAGAGAGAAAATTGAAAAAAGATAAGTTCTGACCTGTATTTGATCACCGATATTGACAATGAACGTATTAGGAATGGGGTTGACAGCCACCCACCTTCCACCCCTCAACACCTGCAGGCCCGGGACGTCATTCTGAAGCAGCACCGTGATGACATTCGGGTCGGAATGACCCGGCAACCCGTAAGTGAGCTCGGGTTGAGGGCACTTAGGGTAGTAGTTTATCGCCATGTGCTGTCCCTGCTTCCCAAGAACCCTCTCCACGTAGTCCTTCTCAAGCCCTAAGCTCTCCGATATCGCCGCCAAAATCCTCAGCACCAAGCCCCTGACGTTCCGGCAGTACTCGGCGACATCGGGTTTGAACGACGGAGGGCTCGACGGCCACTCAGTGATGTAGTCCTCCAGGGGGTGGCAGTGAAGGCGGAGGTAGTCCCTCCAGCTCGACACTTTCTCCGTCCTGACGTTGAAGCTCGTCGAGAGCCTCGTCATCTTGAAGGGGTCGTCGGAGTAGCTCTTCGCTCTCTCGGCTTCCGGCAAGTGGAAGAACTCCCTTGCCACTTGTAGCATTTTGTTCACCACGGCTTCTTCGATCCCATGGTTTTTTACCTTAAAGAGATCATGATAATATGAGCAATTAATTAACATAATCGAACAAATTTGGAACAAAACCAATGATGATAAAAACAACTCTTTTAGAAATAATGATAGTTTTCCTTTTATACAAAAACAATTCCCAAGAGAATATAGTGTGTGTTTGTAAACATCATAATATATGGTTAAATCGTATGCAAATTTAGCAAAATATTGTCGAACAAATAAAATCATATCTAACAAGCAAAAAAAAAAATAAAATCATATCTTAAAAAATAATAATCATATTTTGTACTTGCTTACAATGGACTTAAGATCAGATTAATAAAAGAGAGAGAGAGAAAGAGAGAGGGAATTCTTATGTAGAATTATTTGCTTTTTTTTAATTTTTTCAGGAAAATACTGTGTGTCTAAAAATCATATTAGAATCAAACATTAGTATTCTACCAAAAAGGAATCAAAAAGTCTAAGAAAATCTCTGGAAATATATAAAAATTGAATGCCTTTTACCACAGATTTAATCTGTTGAAAGAAAATGAAACAGTAGAGTTTTGCGTTACTCTATAATACATATACCTGAAAGAAACCGTAGTTTTGGCAAGCAAGGCCAATCTGGCTGATAACATCAAAGCGATTAGGGCCATCAAGTTGTTGAAGGTCAATGAGAGGAATGGAATTACCATCCAACGATTCAACCTCATCGAGATTTGGACGATCGTTTTCTGGCCGGACATAGTTTGATGGAATTTGGCTTCTGCCGGACGCAAGATCGGCTAGTAGTAATGGCTTTGTTGCGGCCATCGTATTGATATATATATATATGCCAATTGATATATTTATATGTATATGCAGATTAGTGATGTATACACATATAAATATATATATATGTTTGATAGTTTGATAAGAGAGGGATTGAGAGACTATATTTATAATGGAAGTGAACATGTAATGTAACAGGATTAGAGTGTGTCGAAGGATGGTGGGAACCAGTAGTTAAAACCACTTTTATTGTAGTATGTGATAACTTTACACTGTAGCAATTTTTTTTTTTTATTGTTACGGTAACCTGTAAGAGTTTTATACTGTTCATAACTGAGTTTGTGGTGGGAACCGGTTCCATCACTATGTCAAACAGGGAAAAATATCCATCTTTCCTTCAGAAAAAGGATATTATAATAATTAAGTAAATAATTTTCCAAATAAAGACAACCTATTGTAAATGTGAGAGTGGGGAGCCCAGCTGTAGTACTTATCATGTAGAGATGGTCAAATTAAGACTTCACTTATATGTATCTGTATTAATTTATCGATTTATTTATTGCTGGCCGAGCGTTAGTCTAGAGTTACTTGTCCCTCTGTGTGATCCTGCACAATTAGAATTTTCCTTGCATTACACACGTACGTTGCTTTCCATGGCTCAACTAACACATTAGAATCGAATATGTGTGTTTGACAGGAAGGTGTACATATATATATATATATACACATATATATATGTAGGAAGATTAGTTATATTAGTTGTTTTTATATTTTAGTTTTATTTTGTAATTAGCCTATCATTATTTGTTTACAATGTCGTTTATTTTAGTGTGCATTTGTTATTATTTTGTTAAAGAGGCTACAAAAGTCTTATTAGCTAATTATAATGGACACTAGAGTATTAAATATTGAATATAAGTTTGAGTATTTTCTCTCCTAGTTGAGGGTTATCTCTTTTGAGGGGTTTCTCCTTAAATGGATTTCTGGATCCTTCAACTTGATTAGGCCTATAAAATCCTTTTTTTCTTAATTCTATTTGTGTCAATATATATATATTTATATATATTTATATATATGTATATAACTATTTTTATAATTTAATTGATAACCACAAAGAAACTAACTACAAGCAACTCGTCCTCCTATATATATAAAAAGTTAGACGCGAAAGTATAGAAGTAGTCTATTAGTAGAATATGATCTTTCTTTTATTGTATTTGATAAAGATTTAGTTCTCTGCTATTCTCTTCAACCTCCGGTCATAGCAGGAGAGATCTGAAAAGTTGAAATTCTCGGAAGGATTTACAGCCCTGTCAAATTTGTTCCCTTTTAGTTTTTCTTCTTCCTATCAAACAAATATTGAAAATGTTTGGAGATATTATCGATACTAATTAAGCTCCATAATTATAGAAAATGTGTCTTAACTGTGCATCTCATACTACCGAACCCATCTATTAGTATCTAGTGTTTAACACTATTAGGTATATCCCAAATTCTTTTTACTAATATTTCTCTGATCAATCACCCTCATATCTCTTTTTCATTTTTCCTTCTAAAGTCAACAAGCATACATATACACATGCCATTCAAGGAAGAGTAATTTGCCTGATGACACTCGCGCGATGCTGCTACAACTAATACATTGCCATGCGTGAGCAACTAGGTTTTACAAATAATTAATCTTCTTTTCTTTCACTTCATTTAAAATATAAAAAAGAAACATAAACAAAAACAAAAACAAAAATACCTAACTTTTCCATGAAGCTTCAACTGCGAGACGTTGTAGTAATAACACGTATTATACTATTTATTTTAAGAGTGTATAGCAACACCCTTTCAACTATATAGTTTCAATTGTTACTGTAAAGCTCTCATTGTTATAGTATAAACTAAAAATATGATGCAGTATAAAGCTCTCATGCTACAATAGAATATATAATTTCAACTTTTAATTCTAACTCCATCATTAATCTTTATTTCCCCAGTTTCTTTATTATTTGTTAGGCAGTTTAAGATCTTTTTATATCTCAAAAGAGAGAGAGATTTTTGATTCTAGAAGTTAGAACTTGGATTTCAAGATCAAATTAATAGTGGAATTTGCGTCACTAGGGTGAGGGAAAGTTTGGGGTGATTTGATAAGTAGTCCGGCCAAAATTTTTTTTGGCAAATGATCTCTCTTTTTTTTTTGGTTTTTTGGCATCAAAAAACTAGCTTTTTGGGCATCAAAACAGTTTTAGTTTTTTTTGTTTTTACCTTAGTTAGATTCCTCTCTTCGATACAGTCATTTTTCTCTTTTATGTGAAAAAAGTTGAGGCAGTTTCGGTGTTAAAAAAAAAAACCTTTTTTTAATGCCAAAAAAAAAGTGGTTATTCACTTAATTTCAAATTTTTTTAACTCTTTTTTTCAAATTTTTCCGGGAAAGTTTCTGACTTTTTCAGGAATGTTATTCTAAGATAATGACCCGTTAATTACTCCATATTATTTTCAAGTATATAAAAGAAAGCCGCCAATAGACTCAGCTACTTTGGCAAATGGATTCGATTTATTCATATTATTAAGTTATCTGTTTGGTCTAAGATGATGGATATATATCTAGATTATTTAGAAAAGTATATCAATTTTAAGTGTGTATAAAAATACCCAACTGCCCTAGTTGGGAGAAGTAGTCCATGAGATCACCCAAAGATGTAATCCATAGACACTTTGACATTGGCTAATAATTATAATTTGTTATTAAGAACATTCGATAACTGAGTTTTTCAATCTCCTTTTACTGCACGAATGATGACTTTTCTTCCCGAATAAGTTGAAGAGTTCAAAAATTATTTCTTATTATTAATTATGTGACCCTATAAACTAAAATAAAAGTCCCCCGCAGAAAGGAAAAATATTATAATAATAAGCACATAGTAACATATAACAATAATGTTAATAATAATATATTTACCTAGAAGTCGTTCTTACTCATTTCAAAAGAAAAAAGTCGTTTTTATTTTTCAACAAAATTACTAGATTCCACTTAAGTAATAAGGAAACCTTTGACTGGGGAAAAAAAGATTGAAAAGGAAAGATGGTTTCGTTTGACAACGTCAGTGTAAAGTTTTCACATATTAAATATAAAACAAAAGTAAGCTATAGTATAAAACTCTCACATACTACGATAAATTTGTTCTAGCTTTGCTGTCAAACACACTTATATATTGTTCAATTATGATGATTTGGTTGATTTTAATACAATGAATAGTCATTCAAAAGAATACTTTGCCTTCATTTAGTGCAGCTTTTGATTTTTCAATCTTTTGAAATTAACAAAAGCTTACGTTTATTCTATGCCTTTCTCTTTTTTTTTTTTTTTTCAATTCAACATTAATATGAATTCTACACCATGATGTAATCTTTTATGGTGTTTGGGATAACAGTTTCAACTCTAAAGTTTAAAAAGCACAGTATTATAACATATGAGATTTTTTTTATTGTAACATAACTTTACTTTACGTTGTTATATGTTAGAGCTTTACATTATTTGTAATTTAAACTCGAAAGTTCAAACCACTTTCTAAAACACTCTATGCTTCTGTTTAAAATTTCAGTTATAATTGATGTTTTAAGTTTAAGAACTATAGCATTTAAGAGCTTTATACTGTAGCAATTTTTTACTTTTTACTATTGCTGCGAAGAGCTTTAAATTGATCATAGTTAGAATTGAAGTTCTAAATACCCCTTGTATATATTTCATAACAAAAATATTTTGTATGCCCATGAAGTTAAACCCTCACCACTCATCAACCGATAAACCTTAATCTAATTGCAATGTATTTTTTAAACTGTCTTATTATTTTATTAATAATCGGGCTATAAGTTTACAAGTTTAAATAGGATTTCTAGTTTCAAAATTAGCATATATATATATATATATATAAGCGCAGACCTCAGCAGTGGGTAATGCTAACAGTGACAACACAAGCGGCAGTGTTTCAATAGGATTGTGCTAGTTCCTAGTTTTGACTTTTAAGCAGCCCTGAGAGGCACAGACAGGCATATAGCTCTTGCAGAAGGGTGTAGCCTGCAAAATTGCGTTAATATTATTACCATTATTATTTTTTTTCTTCATCTTATTTGCGTCATTTTACTTGACAACCATGCAACCAAACAACACTAGATTTCTCGTTTAATTACTTTATTACGTTCGTCAAAGGGTGTGACCTCACCAGAGTTTCGTCACCCTACAAACAAATGATCGTTTACTCGTCTTTCGAGCCGTCGCCGATTAGAGACAAAAAAAAAGATGGGTTTCTCTAAACGTGCTTCTTCATGGTCCAAATTTTTATTTCCATGAACGCCTAATAAATATATGTTTTTCTACTCTAATTACCGTAAACAATATATATATATATATATATATATATATATTAATGTCAATATAATATTTGCTATTAAAAAATATAAAAATAACATATATATATATATATTTAATGCGTTATTCTAATTTGTACTATTCTCTCGTAATCTTCTTTTGGCTGCTCCCATGTTTTTCTCAATTCCTTTCTAAATCTATTTCTCTTTAATTCCGCTCGTTTCTCTACTCTTCTCTTTTCTTTTTTCTAAGTCTACATCATTCTCACTATGCATTTCCGACGTAACAACAAGAAAGTGAATACAATTCGCCAACGTAAACCAACTTACTTGGTTACCGGACAACTTAAGATGCAAGAAGAGTACCTACAGACAGAACTCAAAAAATTTTCTGTGAATTAAAGTATCTTCATCTCTATTGAGTAAAATGGTGTCGTATACAACTTGACAAATACACTACCAGTGTCATGTACGAGCCAACAAATACACTAAACCACCTCTAACAATCTAACACGTGTACATTGAAAGCTAGCTGACGCAATTGCCTAATTACATAGAAAACTGAGTGACAGAACATACATTTCAGTTATTATTCCTAGCATAACGACAACCGATTGAGAAGAGTTTCAATTTACTGATTTAGATAAGAACAATATTGTGACAGGGACTAAGGGTGTTGAATATCACACATTATAAAGGATGAATTCCATAACATAGGACCTACAAATGATACCTATCTTTTATTTAATTGTCATTTTTAACACCAGTAGTGCCCTCAAGCATTTATTTTAGGACAAATATTCTAGCATTTACACAATAAGTACGACCATCACACAAAAGTCAAATAAAAAATTTGAATGGTAAAAAACTAAAGAGGGTGAAGAGTAAAGATAGACATGGACAAAAGTTTCTCTAATATTTTTAAAATTTTTATCGAAGTTAGAAAACTTCTCCAGATTTGTATTTTTCATATATAAAAAAAGGTATTTATTAGACAATATCAACAAAAAGGGCAAAACTACTTATTTGTTCTTATCAATAAGAGACGTTTTTTGTCCGTTAGATTTTAGTTATACGGTGTAAAATAAACATGCTCGCCTTTGATAAAATGAGCTCATCCACACCAAATCCATCTAAAAACTTAAAAACTAAACAATGCTGCTATTGGAGAGGGGTCGCTAGCCAACTCAAAACACGACAATTGATGGCAGTCTAGCCCCTTCGTTGCAAGGCTATAGGACTGCAACAAGCATGGTGGTCTATGGGCCACTATTGCAACCTCCACTTCACAACGGAGATCACAACTCCATTTTGCGATCTTGCTCGCAACGGATCGTGTTGCAATAGCAACCTTGCTCGTGATTGACCCAACCATGCTCACGACGGACTTGATCGCAATAGTTTCACATCTGTAAAAAACAATCACGGATAGGGCTCATCGATCCCATTGTGAACCTACTTGTAAGGGTTGTTAAGCTCACGATCGTGACAATGCCTCCTACTAGGGGTCCTCGCTCTGTCATCTAGGTCGCAAAGGTCGATCACTCCATCACAGAAGGGTCCTCTTCCTCCGTGGGTCACCATGGTTGGTGCCCACGGCGTCGATCAAGACTCCTCCATGGGTTCTATTTTTTTATTGATTTTTTCTCCATCAATTTATTAAGGTTTTTAATTTTGATTTTAATTTTAATTTTGATTGTGTAAAGGAGACCTATTATTATTAGGTAGAATTGGATTTTTTTAAACCATTGGATTAAATCCAATGGCTAAAAAAATAGATCTTATAAACAAAACCTCAGGTTTTATCATAGCATTGTCCCAATAAAAATATCAAATACACTGAGGTTATAGTGTACTTTTTATAGAATTTCAAAAAATATTGAGAAATATCAAAAACTTTAAAGAAATGTTAATATCAACAACCATTAATGTATTTTTATTGTTTTATCTTGTTATTAATATTTTATTGGCTATAATATATTTGTATACCTAGTATATTTGTACACGATATAGTTTAGAATATCATTGTTCCAATATTACTTGAACTATGATAAAATGGCAATCATATTTAAAGTGTTATAGGACCTTCTCTATTCTAATCATGTTTTATTTTCCAATATTTCCACAAATATCAATTTTTTTTAATATTTTTTTAACGTGTATCATTATTTTCATCCTTGAGGAGGATTCCATATTGCCCATCTCACCTCACCACACTGCTATCTGTTGTGTCGCACCTCCATTGAGCCATATCTATGACCGGCATGCAGCCTTCTAGGTGTGGGTCTACAACCCACTTTGAATGTGTTTCTCTTTTCTTCTAAATCTAAGTTTTTTTTTTTTTTTTTTTCATATCATAGTCGAATCAAGTTCTAGGTATAGTAGTCAAAGAGCGTTGCATGCTGATGATTTGCTTTGAGGGGTCAGGTTTGAGTCGTTTCCATTTTTTTCTTTTAGTTTTCCTTGAAAAAATGTTTGGACTTCGCCACATGTATAATAATATTGTTTTTAAGTTTGTATTTTTTTTTAAATTAATATTACAAGTCTTCCATAAGTATTTAAGCAAAACAATCGATTTTTTCCTCTTTTCGTATCTTCTCTTTTCTCTTTACAACTTTCTCTTCGTTGGCACCTTTGAAAACTCGCCTTGCCTCATCGGAAAATGGTGCATCCGAAAAGATCTAGTGTCAAGCGTAAAATCTCAATCTGTACAAAGTG
Source organism: Artocarpus hirsutus (assembly GCA_946598075.1). NCBI lineage: Eukaryota > Viridiplantae > Streptophyta > Magnoliopsida > Rosales > Moraceae > Artocarpus > Artocarpus hirsutus. The sequence goes on from CAMOHE010030559.1 coordinate 26,958, forward strand.
CATCATGTAAAATCTGACCATGTGAGAAGTCATGTGTCGACTCTAGCCGCCGACTCATGTAGATGACCAATGGTCATCCAGTGTGTGACTTGGATGACGGATGTCGACCAAGGCTTTACATCTCAGTTCGGACGTGGTTATTTATATAATAACTAAGGTGTTATAGCTTCCGTTTGTTGAAATTTAACAACTGTAATATATAAGAGCTTTATACTATAGCAACTTTTTACTTTCTACTACAACTACTGAAGTTTTACACTATATATAATTATAATAACTGACATATTAGAACTAAAGTTCCAAACACTCCTATAGTCATTCCACAAATATAAAGAACGGCTAGAGCAACGAAAATCTAATCTAATCATTTTTATTCAAAAAAAAAAATCTAATAATTTTGAAGCAAGAGCACAAGGTTCGCTAGAGGGACATTACCTCAATTGCCGAGTCCACGCACAACAAGCACAACTGCTGTCTCTGAGTTGTGCTGTGCACGTGGCCCTGAATCCCTGGTTCAGGTATGTGTGGCAATGTTTGTGTACATGCCTATGACACGCATACGTTGATCTGTGTGTCCGAATCGGAGTAGATGTATTCCCATGAGACCTAATGACAGCCCTTGACTTCTGAAGTTTTTTTTTTTTTCTTTCTGTTCTTTTTTTATTTTTGGCAGAGTATTTCTCTTGCTTGGTTTTTTTTTCCCTTTATGTTTCTCTTACCAGTTATGGATAGTGATCATCTGTCACTACAACACCTTTGTGGGGCGTTTGCTGGCGCAATTGGAATCACATTTTATAATTTTAAGTAACTTTTTCATTAACGAAGAAAAATAGTATAGCAACTTCAATTAAAATTACAAAATATAGTTTTGACCTCATTCTCAAACAAAGTTTGTTTCCCAAAAATAAAAAATAAAAAGAGGGACATATAATTCAAGTAGGAGAGGACTTTTGGTTAATCAACGTGTTTGATATAGATTTTTCTTTAATCTCTCCAAATAGACAGTTAAATATTGTTAAAGAATTTGACACCCTCCACCCAATTTCTTCCTTCTAATTTTCTCTCCTATTAAGTAATCATGAATTTTAATCCTTCTGGTTTTAAATACATTTATCACCAAAGCTTTTATTTTTCAAAGGTTGTTGATACATTAATCCATTCAACTTTTCTCTTTTGTCGGTGTAAACTTTTTTATGAGAATTAAGTTTTAAAACTTAACAAAATGTGTCAATTAAGTCTTAATCACAAATGTTCATAAAAAATAGTACGGAATCAAGCACGTAACCATCTGTCTGTCCTGCACCACCACTTAGGTTCCACATCATTAAACCCCCAAAAGCACAATTTCAAAATGCCCGCCCCACTATGTATAATGGACAGTTTCAATTTGAATTTTTCCCAAACCATGGTCTTTCAAAACTATGCTGTCTCGTCAAATCCCGGTTTCAAATCGCCCCCATGGATTCATGTTACATATTATGAAGCATGAGTTATGAAATATAAATCATTATATTTTTCTTAACTTAGAAAATAATAAATTGACAATAATTGTTCTAAAAACACACCTCAAAATCAGCATTGTGTATTGCATTATTACACGTGTATTGGATTTAGGACTTAGTTGATGTTAAATAATAATAATTGCAAGTGGTTGGACTTAGGATTTTGTTAAGTGTTGCATTTCCATGTATGTTGGACTTGACTCTTTGTTAAGCGATAGATGTTTTGTAATTCTTCATTATGGAATATGAATGATGATTTGTTAGTGTTTAAAAATTAAAATTTCTATGCTTTTTCATGCCATAAATTAGAGATTTTCAGAACATAACAACAAAATTACTTTTAAGTAATATTTATATTGAATTTTAAAGTCTTTGAAAAAAGTCTAATTATGTCCAAAATCATTCATTCATTGTTTAAGGAAAAAGTCAAACCGCCCGGCCAACCCGCCAACCATTAGCCAATTGTATGTCCAAAATCGTTCCGTTTATCATTCAAAATGGACATTTACGGTTTGGATTCTAACTAAACATTTCTTTCGTAAAACCACATCTCCAGCTTGTCAAATTGTGACACCGTGCATTAAGTATGTAATAATTAAGGATTTATATTAAGAAAACTATATACAAAATTTTTTAAGCCAAATTTTATACTCAAAAATTTGTTAAGAATTTAAGGGGAAATTTTGATGTCATGATGATTATTGTTTAGATTTGATTTTTATGAAAAATTCCATAGAGGTGAAAATGGGATTTTTAAAATCATGCCATAGTCTTGAGAAGGAATGAATGATATGAAAATAAGTTAGAAAGCTTAGTTGTTGTAAAATGTGTTAAAACAAATTTTAAGATAAAAATATAGTATAAGAATCACGCAGTATGAAAATCATACAGTATAAAAAAAATGCAGTGTAAGGAAAACACTGATAAAGTTGTAAAGTATAAGAATTATACTGATAAAGTTAATCAGTATAGGAGTTATAGTAATAAAGTTAAGCAGTATGAAAATTATACTGCATAAAATAATGCAGTTAGAAATTAAACTGTGTAAAGCTAAGCAGCATAGGAATTTCATTGTGTGGATGACATGAAAGCTTGTAGACCATGAAACACAATGTAGAAAAGAATACTGATAGTATGAGTTATATACCAATAGTATAGGAAAAATACTGTTAATATAAATTTGGATTGCAAAAAAATTATGTGGGACCCACTTGGTGCCACCTTTAAGGTGGAAAAAAGGCCACCTCACCCCCTCCAAAATTGCATAGGTGGTGCATTCACAAAAGAGACCAAAGTTTCGTCTCCATCATTCATGCAAAAAGGCATGAAAAAAAGGAAAGAAAAGAAAAGAAAGAAAAGAAAGAAAAAACTTTCTCTTTTTTCTCCATGAAAAACTAACCATCCCCATGAGATTTTCTCCAATATTTTTCAAAGCACAAGCCTCGAAAATCATGTCTTGAAGCAAAGTTAAGGGTGTTGGGCAAGATTGAGCTATTTTTAAAGTAAAACCTAAAGCTTTTTCTTTGTGTTTTAGTGTTTTTTTCTATAGGTTTTGGGTGGGGTTTTTGCTATAGTCTATGTGAAGAAAATTTAATCAAGTTCAAGCACACAAATGAGAAATCAAAATTTGGAGGAATTCTAGGTAAAATCCTAAATCCTAGTCTTGAAAATTTGATATTTTCATGAGATAAAAATTATGTTTTGTAACCTATTTGGACTATGGCATGTATAAAGAACTCTATGGCATGATTGGTTTATGTTTTATAATAGTGATAATATTGATAGAAGTTTAAGAAAGCAGGCTTTTTGTGTTAAAAATGAAAAGGGTATTAAACTTTGTTAATATATAAGGTTTAACTAGTTTTAAGGAATGATGATTTTGAGGGCCTTAGAGGCCAATTTTTTTTACAAACAAGGCATAGGATCTGCCAAAACAATGAGGGCAACAATTGTTATGAACAAAGTTTTGTAAAATTCTAAAAGGATTAAATTGAAAAATTTTGTAAAAACTCAAAAGATTTAAAAATCAGCCAAAAAGTCTATCTTAACATTGAAATTTCATAAAAGTTAAAACATTAAAACTGTATAACTCATTGAAATTGTTAAGGCAATATAGACAGTTTGTCAAAATTCTGCCTGATTTGTAAGTTATAAATTTTATGGATTTTGAGCACAAAATTTGTTAAAATGAAAACGTTACGAAACATTTAGAATTCAATCAAAGAGCTTTTGAAAGTTTTATTCCTTATAAAAAGCTAATTTTTTTTTGGTATTAAACGATCGTTTTTGGTCCTGGGGCAAAAATGTCAAGATTTTTATATTTCAGGTCAAAACTGTAAAACCATATAAAATTGGGTTTTCACAAAGAAAATGTTGGTTTTTAGCACTACTATGGGTAGTGAGTAACTACAAGTTCTAAGTTTAAAAGGACTGAAAGCTTTTATTAAGAAATGAAAGAGAATTACATTAAAGGAAAAAAAATAAAAGATTTTCAAGTTAGGGGTACAATTTTGACAAAACAGATTTAAATGAAAGAAAAACCATTGTTTTATTTTTTGTAATGTTATGAGACGTAAAGAAATGTAGATTAAGTTTTAAAATAGGTTCCAAAAGTTTTCTGAGACCCATCAAGAGCAAAATGGTCATTTTTTGTATAAAAAAAAAAAAAAGCCACAACGGACCCAAAATGACCGATATAGGAAAATGCCCTTAACCGTGAATTTTTTCATAACATGTAATTAATGGGATGGTAAAGTTAAGTAAAGTTACGAAGTTTATGAAAAACCCATTAAGGGTCCAACCGTCATCTTTAGGCAACGGTTAAAACGGAACCAAAAACAGAAAATATTTTGTAATATATTAAGTAACGAAACTATCGAGTAAGACAGGAAATTTAACTAAGAGACGTCTAGGTTAAGGAAAGGAAAAGGTAAACCAATGATTTACAAAGTTAAGTAAAAGAAAGGTAACCTAATGGGATGTAACAACCGCTAATTTCTTTAACCAATGTTATGTAACTTTTGACCATTTTATGCGTCACATGAATGAAATTATGACTTCGATGCATATTTTGTGTGAAAATTCTAGTGTGAAATTTATGATTATAAAATTTATTATGACCTAATGACTTTATTTACTGTGGATGGACTAAGAAAATTTCAATGACATTAAGTGCCTAATGAATGATTCTTGAGATTTCTTGTTTTAAGAATATTCTATTTTGATGATTTACTTCAATTTTGATCTGTTCGAATATGATGTTTTCAATTTTTGAATGTTTGGGAGATTTATTTTTAATTTTAGGAATTATTTTAATTTTGGAAAGCTTTTTGTTGAAATTTTGGAAAATTTATAAATTTTTGGATTTAAAAAAAAAATTAGAGGCTCCTAAAATGACATGTCATTTTTGGGAGCTGGCCACCCAAAATGACATGTCATTTTGGGGAAGCAGAAATGCAAAAAAAAAAAAAAATCCAAGGAGCTCCCAAAATGACATGTCGTTTTTTGGAGCTGGCCATCCAAAACATAGAAATGCAAAAAAAAAAAAAAAAAAAAAAAAAGAGAAAGAAAAAGACTCTAAACGACATGTCGTTTGGAGCTTCTTCTTCCCACGATTTGAGTTGCAAAGATAACTCAAAGACTCCAAATTTGATTTTTAATCGATTCTCTTCAACTTTCTACGTCCAAATGTATTAAAAATCTTATCTAAAATCATCTAAATCATTGTTTAAGAGATTAGAGAAAGAGCAATTTTATTGAAGAAATGTGGGTGCCATGATCACAGTATTTCCCTCCTAACAACTCCCACTCAACACACGCTCCCTCCGTCACTCTCATGGTTGTCTTTATCCTCTTTACAACTAAGAACACATACAAAGTCATCATTTACTACCCACAAATGCTTGTGGACACTCCCTTTCTCTCCTTTCCACAATATTCCCCCGATAACATACTCCATTTTCATGTTGCCACCACCTCACATGTTCTCATTTTTTCATTCCATTCCCATTTGACAACTATACATCTGATAGCTCACAATCTTATGTCCACAAGATTCAAATCACTTCCTCTCTTCCTTTCTTTCTCACAGCCTCTTTCAATCATTCATGGCCAACCCGAGACAAAACACATGGGCACACCTTTGGCCAATTTACGTCACCCTTCGTATGCCTCTAAACCTCCACCCTCAACACTCCCACACACCTCCAAGTCAAGCACAACACATTCCCTTAAATCCGGAAGCTAAACAGACGAGTTATGGTGTGTCTCGTTGAAACCATCGTCGGGCCAAAACAGAGTTTTGATCACGTTTTGAGCTCGGTTTTCTAACTATTTTTATACCAACTTTTTACTATGACATTATGTGTTTGTGGGAATGATTTTATATGATTTAATTTTGATTTTGTTTAAGAAATAAAATTTTTATGAATAATTATTTTATTTTAGTCACATTTTTAGATGAAAACCTGTATTTTGGGATTTTTCTAAGAAGAATCAACATGAGATTTTAAGAAAATTTCTTTTAGACATTGTATATCTATACGTTAGGCATCTTCCATAAAAATTTCAAATTCATATAAGCTATTTTTGATTTATTGAAAAATTTGTAGTAAATGTTGTTCTTACGGTTCTTAAACTATCTTTAAATGTGATGAGTTGTGTTTTGAAAAATATGAAATGGCACTTAGGCTAATCCAAATGCAATGAAATTTATTTTGGTGATACAGGTACATGTTAGAAACATTGTGTAAAATTTTCAAAGCTATTGGAATTTTTTATGATTTATAAAAATCATAGAATGTTGGCTGTCAGATTGAGATTATGCACCTGTCTTTATTATGATAATGGGATAAGTAAGTTTAATTGATCAAGTATGGAATTGCTTGTTGTAATGATGTTGAATGTGATAATTTGAGTATGTTCTTATACCAATAATGTTTCTTTTAGCACCATGTTATAATATTAAAGACGTTTGAGGCACTTGAGTCATTGAAAATAGAAAGGAAACCATCCACTTGCAAGAGATTAAGTAAAATTGCTACAAGTCAAGTAAGTATATTCTCACCTGCAACATGATTAAGAATTATGAAAAGTTTTGAGAAATGTTATGTTTTATTATGTTATTAATGTTTATGCATTTCTCCTTCAAATGACTCCTTTTACTATGGTTTTGAAAAACGTCTTTTCACGGATGCTTTCAACGTTATTTCATGATGCATATGACGTATTCAAAAATATATGTATATACATGTATCATGTAATTAAGGCGTTGCACACCCAATGATGATGGTGATGATGATGATGTTTATCCTACAAGATGGACTTGTCATATTTGGTTTGGAATTAGTTATCACTCTCCTCTCATGACAGCGTGCCCTAATGATATTAATGGTGCAACGTCAAGGCCCTAAAGAATAAAATGAATTTTTTGATATGAAAAAAGGAAAAAGGAAAGATATGTTCTTACAAAGTGTGCTATACGCACTATGATTACTATTTCAAACATGAAATGATTCATGCGATGGTTAAAGTTGTTGTAATGTTTTGTGAGATTACATAATGTACTTACTAAGCTTAATGCTTACATAAGTTAATCATGTTGCATATAAGGGTAAGGCTATAGCCATGGATGGAGGATAAACAGACAGATATGTGTACAAAAATGGTGGTGTTGGATCACGGAATTACAACATAAAATAAAACATTAATAATGCTATTTTTTTAAATTTAATTCTGCACAATATGAGACATTTTTATGGACTTTAGTTTGTAATAATTTATGGGTTGTAATTTGCTTTCATATTTCATACTTACTATGTTAAACTAACCATTTTTGCAGGTAGTTGGTTAGCCAAATACCTTGGGTATTTCGTCGGGCTAAACGAGGAGGAAAACCATTTAAGGTAAGTAAGTATTGATTTTATTGAACGATGCGATCCTAAGAAGTGCTAGAAATATACATTTAGAAATAATTCAATTGTTTAAAAATAAAAAAAAAATTAAATCCACAAATTCACATGGTAATAAAAAAATTTACACCAAAAATCCTAAGTTAATTATTAGATAATACTTACAAGTTTAGGTTTTTCCATCAAATAATTAAGAGATAACGATGTAAGTTATTAGTTCCTATGACGTCTATAAAGGGGCGTTTACTGTAATGACTAAGGAAAACTCATTAATAAAATCTAATATTTAATTGAATTTAATTAACGAATTTACCCTTATAAATTGTATATTTTGTAAAATTACTATAATACATGTATAAGCAATATTAATAACAAATTTGGCCATGAATTTTATACGATTTTGGATATTGTTAAATACAAATTTTGTAAGCTTTAATGCTCCAAAATTGTGAATAATGTCCTTTAAATGAATTCTATATCACAATTGATTATAGTATTATGATATAAATTATAAATGATTAAAGTATAAAATAAAGTAAGAAGACATACTAAAACCTAAAACAGTGTAAAAAAGAGTATGATGCAGTGTAAGTATACTGCTTAAGTGAAAAATATAGATATATGAAACACTATGTTGGGCTTTGAAAGTGAACCAAAGAGCATGCTAGAATATTTTAGATCGCTTAGGTGCATTTTTCCCTGGTTTGACCTTAACAATATGAGAAAAATACTATACGGTCTAAAATTACACTGTGTAAAGTAGTGGGTCCCACCAAGGGAACACTTGAATGGTAGAGATTAGGCCACCACACCTCTAAATGTGGCCCAATCTCTAATTGCCAATTACCCCTAATCATGATTAGGGTGATGAATCACCAAACTAAAAAAAAAAACATAAGTGGATAAATATGGTTAAATGCCTTAAGCAAGTGAAGTTTCTTTCATTTTTCCCCCACCACACACAGCAGCTTCTTTCCTTCTCTCCCAAAATTTTGTTCAAAAACAAACTCTTCACGAAACCTTCTCCAATCAAGTTCAAGCTTCAAAAATCAAGGTTTTATAAACTTTTAAGGTAAAAACCTAAGCTTTTCCCTAAGTTTTCCTAGGGTTTCTTTGGGTTTGAAGACGATATTGATAGGGAATTTCTTTTTATGAACCATGTCTAGGGAAGTGATAATCAAGCTTGTTGGAGGACCCAAGCTTACCTAACTTTTTGGTAAAGTCTACTTTTTCAATTTTTAAGTTATTGTTATCTTGCTTTGTTTTGGTTTTGTTTCAAGAATGGCATGTAATTAGTTAGGTTAATTTATGGTATGTTTACCTAATTTTAAGGTATGTGATGATGGATGAATGGATAATTAGAGATTAATGCTTAAGATTTAATATGGTTTTGAATAGGAGTAAAAATTTGCAAGTTTGAGTTTTTTTTTAAAGGAATGGAATTTGTCATTTTCAAACAAGATTATTTGCTAAAAAGGTTTTGGAACCTGCTTATAACAGTGGGTGTATTGTGTTAAAGCAAATTTTTGTGAAAATTAATAAAAGACTAAATTGAAAGGATTTTCACAAACTCGACAGTTTTGAAAAATAGTAAAAAACTCTACCGTGCAGTAAATATTTTAGAAAAGTTAAAACATAAAAGTTGTAGATCTCGACGAAACTCTTAAAAATTATGGACTGTTTGTCGAAATTCGCAACGGTTTGTAATATATAAATTTTGAAAATTTTATTAAAGTTGTAAAAAAAAATTTAAAGGGCAAAAACATCATTAAATAAAAGGAATTTGGGTAAGGAACTTAGGAAGGATCTAATCCTCTTGAAAAATTGAGATTAATGATATAAAAAGATCAGTTTTGGACCCAAGGGCAAAATCATCAAATTTTCAAATATGGGGTAAAATTTCATAGTTTTGCTAAATTTGAGTTTTTATTGCAAAATAAGAGACCCGATATCTTGAACTTTTGTTCCATTGCTAATAGGCAACATTTTGTATTGAATTAGCAAAATTGAGCTTGGGAAATTTAAAAAGGCCCATCGAGAGCAAAAATGTAATTTTCTTTGTAAAATGACCCAAATGGACCCGAAACGTCCAAAATGAGAAAAAGGTCCTTAGTAAGAATTTTTCTCCTTTCGTTGGGAACAATAAAGTAGAATGAACCAAGAAGGACCAAACTCTTAGTGGTTGGAGGTTGTAAATCGAGTTATAACCCAATCTAGAAATTGATAAGTATATTTTATCGACACATAGATAAATATTAATAATTTGGGTAATGACAATATAATTGGCCAAACAAGATACTAGACAACTAACAGAGGAACACAAAGTCGATTTACACAATAGCAAATACAGGTAAGTTCAAACCCCACCTACAGTATGGATATAGGGTTATTGGAAAAAGTAGTGATTTAAATGTATTTATGTATATAGTACAATTAAAAAAAAAAGTGAATGGTGTACACATGTTATAATGAGATAGATCATCATGCATAGTATGGTAACCTTAATTAATGAGCTAGTAATTGAATCACCAAACAAAGAGAAAAGTGCCGTACCAGCTCCCGATGCAAGGGGGAGTTTAAAGTTATGTTTTGCTTTCAGTGTTACAATGACCCATGTGCGCATATGGTATGAACACTTAGGCCCTAGTAAGAATTGAAAGATAAAAAGAATAATGAACGTCCATAAGCAAGCATAAATGAATCATGCATACAACTAGGATCCATGTGGGCTATGTTTGGACTTACTGAGCATTAGCTCACATAGTTATTTCATGTTGTAGGTAATTTGGCTAAAGACCAAAATAAATTCAATAATGAGCTGGCGGTAGAGCATGGGTAATGTGTTGACAAAAGGTGTGGATACTATCACTGAAATGTTTCCGCTCTATATGTATATTAAATTAATTTGGACTTGTTGTAGAGTAAGTATAAGTTGTAAAATTATAATATGGTACAAGTAAGACAAAACTCTTTTGAGAAATGTTATGTTAATATACATATATATATAGGAGGTTTGTATAAGCATATGTATGTTATTATTAATTTATTGTAAAAAAATTATTCTTAAATTTCTAAAGCTATGTAAGTAAGAAAAATACTAAAGTATGGCTCGAGAGATGACGGGTCATGACAGTTACATGGGACACCAAATTAGTTAAAAAGAAATAAAAGGTCAATATTGAAGTTATGTTATCAATCGAGTAGATTGATAGTAAGGAAAGTTAGCTAATAGTCAAGTGTCATGTGAACAAGACGCAGAAGCTGACTAATAAAAGGAAAATGAAAATGAAATAGGAACGCTAGAGCTAAGATCAGGTAAATTTTAAACCTTACCTACGGCATGAAAAAATTGATTTTCGAATGCTTGCAAATGTGTTTGCAACTGTTATGTAAGTTGTTTTAAAGGTATGTTTGCATATGATATGCATAATGTTTTAAAGATCAAGTCAAGTTTTGCAATGTGTTTGTAAAAGTTATGTTTAAAGTGTGTTTGCATTTTGTTAATACATAATGTCTTAAAGTTCAAGTTATACGTTTTATGTTTGCATTTGTTATGCAATAAGTTTTAAAGATCAAGAAATGATTTACAAGAGTGTTTGCAATTATTATGTTTAAAAAATGTTTGCATGTGTTATGCATCATGTTTTAAGGTTCAAGTCATGTTTGGCAATATGTTTGCATATGCTATGTTAAAAGTTTTTATGCTAAGATATAGCATAAGATATGTTAGCATTTGTTATGTTCACTAAAGTTTATAAGAAGGTAAATCAAAGATGATAAGTAAAGTATCGTACCAGCCTTTTTGATATGAGGTATACAAATTATGTTAAAGTTATAACATCTGTATTCGATAGTTTAAAGTCTTCTATAAGGGAAGTATCATATTTACAATCTCATGATTAATGATGTTGATACGAACACTCAAGTTTACAATATAAGTAAATATGGAAATGATGATAAGAAATTAAGAAAGATACAAATGATAATAAGGATGCTCATAATTCAATGTTCGTAATTGAGCATAATTTGAATCACGCATAATGACCATGCTTACATTCCTTTTGTATGACATGTTTATGTGATATGTTGATGAAAAACATTCTGATAAATGTTTTACGATAAATGTTTATGAAAAACATTTTAAGGAAAATATTTATAAGAAAAAGTTTATGAAGAAAGTTTTATGAACAATGTTTAAGAAGGTTTTATATGAACTTTAATGAAAAACGTTTTAAAAGAAAGGTTTTACAAGAAAAGTTTAATGAAAGATGTTTTTATGATTTGTAAGATAATGTTTGAAGTTACTGAGCTTAATGTAACGTACAAAAAGTCCCACATCGGCTAGGTAGAGGACCAAAGAGCAGTACTTAAGTCCTGGGCTGCCCACCTCTCAAAAAGAGCTCTTTTGGGACGTGACAAGTGATATCAGAGCGGGGTACTGCCTGCCTGGTGTGTGGACTCTCCACGGTCTAGTGGGACCCTCAGGGGAGCCGATCCGTGACGGGGGCGTCACGCTATTGGGTGGAGGAGAGTATAACGTACAAAAAGTCCCACATCGGCTAGGTAGAGGACTGAAGAGCAGTACTTAAGTCCTGGGCTGCCCACCTCTCAACAAGAGCTCTTTTGGGACGTGACAAGTGATATCAGAGCGGGGTACTGCCTGCCTGGTGTGTGGACTCTCCACGGTCTAGTGGGACCCTCAGGGGAGCCGATCCGTGACGGGGGCGTCACGCTATTGGGTGGAGGAGAGTATAACGTACAAAAAGTCCCACATCGGCTAGGTAGAGGACCGAAGAGCAGTACTTAAGTCCTGGGCTGCCCACCTCTCAACAAGAGCTCTTTTGGGACGTGACATTAAGCTCACTATAAGTTCCTTCATGCTGTAAATAGTCCTACGGGAGATCAATGAGACTGGTTGAAGATTTGGTGCTATGGAGAGACAGATGCGAAGATTGGATATAGATTCACTACAATATGTTCCGTTGTTCAAGTTTTAAGAAAGTAAATATTTAAGGAAATTTTTTTCAAGAAATGTCTTACAAAAAACATTTTAAAAAAAATATTTACAAAAAACATGTTTCAGTTTGTGTTGCAACGGATTTTGCAACAGGTTTTAAAAAAAGTTTAAAGGATCTACGAAAGTAAAAATTTCTTAATGAGTTTAAGAAATGTTTTATATGATTTTAAAGTCAGGTGTTGAGTCATGTTACAACTTCAGTTGCAACAGATTCAAATATGTTTTAAAGTATGTTTAAAAAAAGAAAAAAAATTTACCTAGTATTTTCTTGCTAAGCAAGTAAGATTTAAAGTTAAGATACGATGTTTAAAAAAGTTAAATAACGGCCTGAAATGTTACACAGACACCCACCTGTTCTGCCCTAATGCACGTCAAGGGTTGACATAGAAAGTTTAATTAAGTGCTATATTTAACGATCCATCAAAAATTATAACTAGAAGAAATGACCCATCAATCAAGCTAAATTATATATCAATATAAAATTTACAGAATTAGTGTCCAAATACACTGCTTTTTGAAGGATTCAAATCTAACTGACATATAAAAATTATACAAATGAATAATTAAACTTAAAAAAATGATACCAGCTTAATTTTCACATGAAAAATCAAATGGATGATCTATTTTAACCACCTCTTTTAATTAATGGCCGGAATTTTTATTTGTTTAGTAGCAAAATGGATTTTTTTGGTTTCATAATGCTTAATCACCCATGCATCAATAAATTATCACTGATTTGCAAATTATCTACCATTGATAAACCAATGAATTATTAATTGATATTAGCTAATCATTAATTGATACCAATTTTGTAATAACAATTTTTCTAATTTAATCAAACTTAGGGCGCGTTTACTAACCAAGAATTTGAAAAATAAGGATATAAACTCCAAGAGAAAAAGAATTAAGTTTCGCAAAATTAAGTTCGAGAATTCTATTAAAGTGTATACTAATTTAGTAAGGAATTAAGTTACGTGGGGAATTAAATTCCTATTATGTTGTAGTAATTGGAATAAAATAATTGTGGTTACAAAATTATTCTTATGTGAAACAAATAACTAAATTAAGTAAGGGAAAATTTGATAAATAGCTTTGCTAGTTCTTATTTTGGGTTTTTATCATTATGAATTTTGATACCCTATATTGTAAGAAAATATTATATTGATACCTTGTTGTTTAAAAAATATCAAAATGGTACACTATAAATTTTTAAAATGTTATTTTGGCACCCTAAGTCCATGTTTTGTAATGTAAAAATTCCTTTTTTATCATTTTATTAATGAATCCCAAGTTATTTTTTCAAAATTATAAAAAGAAAAAAATACAAATAATGTTAAAAAATGAATAAGCCCACATATATGCTTTTCTTGATGAGTTTTGTTTAACCTTTTATTTTGATTTCATATTATAGTTTTGCAAAATTAACTTAGGATTCATTAATAAAACGGTAAAAATGAAATTTTATGTCAAAAAACACGAACTCATAATAACAAAATAAAATTTTTGAATATAGAGTACTATTTTGATATTTTATAAATAACAAGATACCAATGTAATGTGACCATAATGATAATGCCCTTCTTATTCTTCAAGGGATGAAATTTTTGGTAAGCAAAAAATGGTAGGTAATTTCACCAATATTAAAGAACTTAATTCCTAATTTTCAAATCGCACCCATCTCATTTAATTTCCAAAAAAAATAAAACTAAAATTTACAATCTAGAAATTAATTTCCTTTACTGAGATTAAATTTTCGATAAATAAGCGCATCCTTGACTCATTCATTAAAAAAAAATGCTAAGAAAATGGCCATTTAATTTAAAATCCAAGGTCACATTCAAAAAAAAGAAAAAAAAGAAAAAGAAAATCCAAGGCATTTCACTACAAGGTGAAGAACGCAACACATGATAGTTAGAAAAGAACGACCTATCGGATTCTACTTCGAGACAGCTCCACGTGGGGTACAGAAGACACCCCACAGTGGACTCCTCCTTTCTAAAGTTTCTAGTCTCTCCTGGGCCCCCACGCAGGTGATCGATCCCCCCACTCGCCACGTCATCACTGGTGCCCACACTCCCTAGCTCGATGTGCTTTTACAGACGTATCCCTGAGCTCCTCTTCGAGTTTGTGGATGAGAATCGAGGACCAAATACACAAACGACAACGGCGAAAAAAAAAAGAAACAAAAACAAAAATGGAATAGTAAATAAAGAAATAGAAGAAAAAGAAATAATAAAAAAATGGAAAAGCAAGTGGGGAAAAAGCAAAAGGGTGGGCTGATGGTGAAATCAGCCACTAAAAAACCGCCACTTGGCAAGATCCGAGAACTCCCTCGTCTCCTGTTCGGTCTCGCGACGCCTGAGAGCCTCAAATAAAAGACGCCCCCAATTTTATTTTAAATTTTGGGAAAAATAAATCCACAAGAAATAATAGTGGCTGAGATTCATTGCTCGCTCGGGGAAGCTCAACTTGCCTCTTTTTTGCTGAGTACTTTATGCTCCTCTCCGTTCAACTGTTCTTCTTCCTCTTCATCACTTTTTCGCATCTCTCTTCTCAGCTCTGATTTTCTTCTTCTTTTTCTTTTTCTTTTGATTTGATTTGATTTTCGATTTGAGTAATTCGGATTCTGTTCCTCCATTGCTGGAAACCATGGCTTCTCCGGCAGATGTCCGGTGAGGCTGGCGTTCATGCCTGATCGAACATCTACGGGTTTTCTCCGCAGCTCTCTGATTCAACATGTCTTTACCGGGAGGTAAGTTTTTGGATTTTCTGCATTTTTGTTTCTAGGGATTTTGTCTTGCTCTCGAGTTTGGTTTGCCGAGGGAAAAAAGGGAAATGGTTTTTGGAATTAGATGGTTCGGGAAAGCTTTTGATCAGCTGAGACCAACTGTTTCACTGAGCTATAGGCGACTTTTGTTTTTTTTTAGCGCAGTTGGAAAGGTTGTGTTTTTAGTTGGTTAAGTGATAATTGTTTTCGAATTCTGAGTTTTCTTTGATTTTCTTGGCAACCAAACAGAGGGCTAAATGGCGAAATGAAACAAGGTTCAGTTATTGATGCGTTGTTGAGAGGTGGATATAGATATGGTTGGTTGATTTACTGATGCAAGGTTTCCCTTTTTATTTTCCGGTTCCTAAAGGTTTTGGCGTCTTCGGGTTCGTTTTGGTGAGGATTCTGAATAAAGGAATTTTCTTTTACTTCTTACGAAGAAGTGTCTCTCTGCCTTTCTGTTGCGGTGGACTCTGAAAATTTTAATGAATAGTATTAATTGTTTACTTAATTCTGCTTAATTTCTGATTGGTCTTGATTATTCACAAGTACCTTCAGCTGATTTGAAAATTTTTTGAATGCTTAATACTGCTGAAATAAGATACAGAGATGGATCACAACCGATAGCTGTTACTTGTTTTCTTTTGCAGTAGCACTTCCTTTTCAGGTCCTGTTATCTGCTACCATCACGGCTCCACTTGTTTTAACTTTTGATCTTGTCCAAAATCATGGGAAGTTTTCATTTTATCCGTTGTCCGTGAGGGAGGATTTGAAGCAGCGGCAGCTGCCCAGGTCCGATAATGGACACGTATTCCTCCGGAGAAGACTTTGTCATTAAGGTGATAACTTTGGACTTACTTTTGTTGAAGTGTGTAAATTTGACAACAACTTTTTTTCCCCCAAAGAAAAATGGACAAATAGCTTCTTTTTTACAATTTTGTCCTTGTGATTTCTGAATGCTGTGTTGAATTGGAAATTGTGTAATGGGTGTGAAAGTTGGACTTATAAACATTTTGTAATGGTAGACAAGAAAGCCATATACCATTACAAAGCAACGAGAGCGATGGACAGAAGAGGAGCATAATAGGTTCCTCGAGGCCTTGAAGCTCTACGGGAGAGCATGGCAGCGAATTGAAGGTTAAAACTTGGAAGAACTTTAACTGGTTTTTTGGTATTCTTCATTTACTTTACCTATGATTCCAAAGCTGTAAGTGGTACTTTTGCATCTTATCTTACAGATTTATTAGAAGCACTGTTTCAAGAAAAAAGAAAAAAAATGCTTATATAGTTATATGCTATTCCTGTAGAGTGCCTTTAGCTTAATCCATGACAGATTTTGTTCTCTATGATGTATAATGACACTCTTGTATATTTTGTTCTTATTTCTACTTGGTGGTGTGCAGAACATATTGGAACAAAGACTGCTGTGCAAATCCGAAGTCATGCACAGAAATTCTTTTCAAAGGTCAATCGGAACCTTCTTACCTTTAGCTTCTGTGAGATATTTTTTTGTTTATTGCTTCGTTATCAGTCCTGTAATTTGCAATCAAACTTCTGTTTGAAATACTGTTTCTTAATTTGCTTGTGGTCATGCTATTCAATTGCACTACCAGCAGAAGAGGGGAAAAAATTAGTCGAACTTCTAAAAGGGCTTTTGCAAGCCATAAAAATTACTGTAGATGTATACCCTTATTAAAAAAAAAAACTTCTATAGATGTATACCAGAAAAATGTAAACCAACAACTGTTTTTGGATTCTAAACCACTGCTTTATTAGCATTAGGAGCATTGCTAAGCCACACTTGTACTTGATGAGCATGATTCCGCTTGTCTGTCATCTTGCTTGACTATGAGATACTCTTACAACTGTTAAATGTGTAATTGGCAGGACATTGTAGACTTGTAGTTGACTTTTTGGAATATGACTAACATGCTAAGTTGTGGAGTCTAAGTATTGCTCTGACAATTGTCACCTTACACAGAGGAAGCATCCGGATTGACCTCGGGTAAGGTCGCCGTGGAAATTGGAAGGGGGGCAGGAAGTCCTCCTTCTAGGGGATAGAGGGTTAGAGTCCCCGAAACCTAAATTATATGAAGGGTTGTTCCATTAAGGGTAATTTGGGGATTTCAGACTTGTAAATTCAGTTGCCTTAATTTTTCCAATATAAAAAAGGCATCGATTTTAGGGTTATTAGAGAGAAATAAGAGAAAACACGGTGAGTTTTTAGGTGCGATTTTCTCTTGTAAACTTCATCATCATTGTAAATTTTTGCAGTGACTGGAAGTGAACTAATTCTTATATTGAGGGTGAACTACTATAAATTTGTGTGTTTTTGTTTGCTTGATTTTTTTCCTGCATTTTTTATTACTCTCGTAATATAGATTTAGTGCATCTAATTCTTACAGAACAAATAACAAATGCACGTATAGATTGCTTACGTTCACGCAAAGGCTTTTTTCTAACAAAGAAGCGTTTTTTTTTCCTTTGGTGGAATGTTTTTGGAGAGATTACATGGAATTTTTCTTTATTTGTCATTAGGTCAAAGAGTTTCAAATAGTGATTGAACTCTATACCGTATTAAATTTATATCAAGTATGTCTATCTATGAATGGGAGATAAGGTTTTACAATGTTCTTTTGTGTCAGGAAGGTGTAACTAGAACACAAAAGTCAATCATTCATGTTGAGTGATAAGCATGCATTGAAATATTTAATTTCCTTTTTTTAGGTGGTAAAAGTTTATTGTTATGCGGAAATACTTTACCTGTCAAGTTTTGAAGATAGAGTCCAATTTAATATGAAATGGAAGAGGCATAGGTGACGTGAGACTCTGTCAGGAATTTTGTTATAGAAATCTATAGCAATATGGACTTGCGTGCATCAAGATTATTGGGTTTACAGCATCTGAAATAAACTCCTTGTCATACGATTCCAAGGGGGACGACTTGAAGACTTTTTCTGTTAAAAAAAGCAAATTTGGTTTTATTGAGGTGTTTTTGATGGCTTGGTACCAAATGAAGTTAGACTCTGAAGGAGCTATTAGGATGACAGTACTATGTGGGGCTCCGTACAACATTCTCAAAGTTAAATGAACAAAGTTCGTGTTTTTCTCACCTTAAAATTAAATTAGCACATGTCGTAGTAATTAATCGAAGCAATGATTTATAATAAAATTGAAGCCTTCAGGATATTGTTGGTCTCAAATCCTTGTCATTTATTATTGGAAGGGCTCAACCTTTTAGTAAATTATACCACCTGGAGTTGTAACATAACATGTCCAATTTCTTTAACTGAAGATAGATTCTTCAACAAGTGGATATAATATTTGGATAGATCAGATTCTTGAACAAGTTGATATAATTATATAGATCTGTGCTCTATGGTCCTGCTGTCTTCATTAAGTAGGCTTACCTCTACGCTATATTTATGATTATAAGAAACGGTTTCGACCTAAAAAGTATTTTGTTTATAGTCTTCATTAAGCAGGCTCATCTCTTTGCAATATTTATGATTATTTGAAATGGTTTTGACCTAAAAGTGTTTCGTTGAATCTCCTCTCCCTCCCTTCCTCCCTCCCTCCCATTCTGATTTTCCCATCCTTGGCTCAAAAGGGGGGCTGGTTTGGCCAAGCAGTCAAGCTAACTGACTACTTGGCCAAACCAGCCCCCCTTTTTTTATTTAGGAGTATGAATATGAAACTATTGTTTGGATTGGTAATTGAAATTTGGAGTACAGAGAAAATATTCAGCTTCTTATGATCGAGTGATGTATTGATATATGAAGTCCTAATAACCACATCAGCGTTATCTAATGCGATCTTATAGATTCCAGAGGTGCGTCATATGCTTCAGTTTATGGAAACAGCGGGACAATACGTAAGCATGTTTGGTAGTGTTTGGAAAGATCAGAGAAGCCTTTTAGAGTAGCTCGTTCTCTCTGGATGCCTCCGGACAGTAAAACCTCATGATCATGGAAGTAGAAAAGGATCTACTCTCTCTCGGTAAAATATCCCCTAGTATTGCAGTATAGAATAAGATTAGGTGGACAAGAAAATTGTAGGACGTCCTATCGTTGGCCTAGCAAACTGGCAATGTCTTAGACTTAGAATGGTTGCATTTCTGACAAAGTAGAGATGATTGTTGCACCTGAAGTTTTAGTCACTGAAAATGAATGTTAGCTTGGGGAAGTATATCTGTATTTTTGGGAAAGACTGACAGCATTAGGGATGTGTGAGTGCTACTGCTTGTTATGTAGGGCTGATGGAATTATGAATCCTTGATGTTAAGTCTCAAGGAAGATGATTTTCAGTGTTTCATCGACTGGTGCGACATTAGAGTCTGTTGTGGGGCTGGAGTGATGGGGGTTGAGGCAGCACAAACAAATTCTCTTTAGGCTTTTTTATCAAGTGCTTTCAGTCATAGTGGATTCACCCTTCGTTTGGTAGAAAAAGTAAATATTATTTCTTGTTTCTAAATTTTAGTGAAACACTGCCGTTAGTTTGGAAATCTAGATCATTTACAAAGTTGTAGATTTTATTGCAGAGGCCATTTTCTCCTTTTTTTTTTTTTTTTTTTTTGGTCCAGAACTTGGGGCAGAGACCTTTTCTCAATGATTGAAAATCAAAGCTTCCCATGAAATATCCCTTTTTACATGTTTTATAATTCCCAAAAATATGGATATTTAACAAAGTTTCATTTTTTTCACAATTTAATTTAAAGTAAATATTCATAAAGGTTTGGTTGGAAAAAGAGCCACTATTTGCACTATTTCTGTTCTTTTCTTTCTTGGCTACAACAAAAAATTAAAAAAAATAAATAAAAATAAATACCCAAGTCAACGTCTTAGTGCAACCTTTTTTCCCCTCGATTTCGTCTGATTTTTAACTAGTTTTTATAGATGGTGTTAGAATTGTTTAGATGAAACATGGGATTATATATATATTTGAACCCCTGGGGTCATCGTTTTGATTGCCGTTCTCAAAACAATTTTTCAGCTAAAGTTATATTTTAAAACATGTTTTGTCCTCGTGATATCTTTGTCTAAGGCGTAAGCTTTCAGCAAGAGAGCTTATTTTACTGATGTATAATTGATACTTGAGCATTTCTTAGAGGATTGTTAACTATTAATTTCCATGCTTTGAGGCAATATCCTATCCGTCAATATTCTCGTGTACTTAGATGACTGATAATCCCAAATACATCAATGTTTTCATCCTCGAATACTCTAGTATTTGAGCTGCTTTGGGTTTCGCTAAACATGTCATTTAATTAGGCTCTAATATTTAAATTCTTAACAGCGTTTCATTTATCGTCCTAGACAATCCAACAAGGAAACTATAGAATGATTTTAAGTTGGTCATACATTGTACAGATATCAAATTGTCAATTTCTGTTTCTGAACTGCGTGTTTTGTCATAATTATTTTAGCCATGTTAGTTCATGTGCCGTAATTATTGTCAAAGTATACGAATCAACATACCGTGAGCTGTGATCGACAGTGGAGATAATTGGAAATGCTGATACATATTTTGATTGCAGTTGGAGAAGGAGGCTCTCGTTAAAGGTGTTCCTGTTGGGCAAGCAATTGACATAGACATTCCACCTCCACGACCTAAAAGGAAACCAAGCAATCCTTATCCTCGAAAGACCAATACAGGTGCTTCCACACCGCAAGTGGGAGCAAAGGATGGAAAATATTTGTCATCAGAGTCTTCTCATCACTGTAAACAAGTATTGGACTTGGAAAAAAAACCACTTGCTGAGGTTATTGCTTCAATCTCTTTCATTTAAATTACGTTCATGTTGTCTCAGTTCTTGTTTCGTCAAATAATTATTTTTTGACTTTTTTCTTTCTTTATCAGAAATCTCGTGGAGAAGGAAAACAAACTGAGACAAAAGAAAATCAAGATGATGACTGCTCAGAAGGTCTTACCCAGCTTCAAGAAACTCGTTGTTCTGCTTTCAAAAGATCCAAGACCAAACCACCCGTGGGACACAGAAATGCTTGCACTTTTAGGGAGTTTGTACCTTCAATGAAAAAGGCAAATCAGGATGACCCAAATGGATCTTATGTTACGGTCGAACTTAACGGAAACCAAAACATAGAGAAAGCTGATGCCATAGAGATGACGGTAGAAAATAATGACACAAGCAAAGGCTTAAAGTTAGAAAATGCTAATCCTTCACAAGAGAAGTCTTTTCCAGGTGAGAAGATAGATGACTTAGGTTGTGGAGTTCCGACCGAGGAGACGCAAACAACTCAAAACTACCCAAGGCATGTGCCCGTGCATGTTCTTGATGGGAGCCTAGGAACTTGTACTCAAACTCCTTCCACAGATATGCCGTTCAAAGACCCAACATTTCATCCAGTGGGAGAGATTCACGGCCACCATAACCTCTTTGCAAATACAGCTGCATCTGCTACCACTGAACATCAAAGTAATGTATCAAGATCGTCACCTCATCAATCATTTCCGGCTTTTCATCCTCCCTTTACCCCAATTCGCCATAACCAAGATGACTACCGGTCATTTCTCCACATGTCCTCCACTTTTTCCAGTCTGATTGTATCTACACTGCTTCAGAACCCGGCAGCACATGCTGCAGCAAGCTTTGCTGCTCAATTTTGGCCCCATTCCAATGTGGAAGCTTCAGTGGATTCTCCTGCATGCAACCAAGGCCGATTTTCACCCGGACAAATGAGCTCCTCTCCAAGTATGGCAGCAATAGCTGGTGCTACTGTAGCAGCTGCAACTGCATGGTGGGCTTCCCATGGACTGCTTCCTTTATGCGCTCCACTTCACACCACCTTTACCTGCGCTCCTGCATCCATCAGTGGAGTTCCGTCAATGGATACCGATCAAGTTCCAGCAGCCAAAACAGAACGAGGAGAGAATTCTCTCAAGCCTGCCTTGCAGCATCAAGCGGAACCAGAATATTCAGAAGCTTTGCAAGCTCAACACTCAGCTTCAAAATCTCCTGCTGTATCATCATCAGACTCTCAGGAAAGTGGTAGTGCAAAGCCTAATTCCAATTTAAAAGCTGCTGATCATGAAAATGCTGCCGCAACAGCTGAGCTGCATGATTCAAACAAGGCAAAGAGCAGAAAACAGGTTGACCGTTCGTCATGTGGCTCCAATACAGCTTCTAGCAGTGAAGTAGAGACAGATGCCTTAGAGAAGCATGAGAATGAGAAGAAAGAATCAAAAGAACCAGATGCCAACAATCCAATTGCCGAGACAAATAACCGTCGCAATAGAAGCAACAGCAACACGACTGATTCTTGGAAGGAGGTCTCTGAAGAGGTATGCAGACATTTATTTATTAATGCCTTTTTACCCAGTTGATTCTATATTTTATTGCCTATACTATCTTGTTCCTTTGTCAGGGCCGGTTGGCATTTCAAGCACTCTTCTGTAGAGAGGTATTGCCCCAAAGCTTTTCACCTCCATATGACGACGAGATGAATCAAGAGAATCAGAACAACTGTGTGAAAGGTAAACAAAAAGAAGAAGAGAAAGATGGAGGTACGTCATTATTAGATCTCAACATCGAGACATGGAGTTCCTGTTCTAACCATCAAGAATCTCAGAAGAAGGAATCACCAAGAGGTGACAAAAATTTAGATGAAGGGCTGCTGACAATAGGACTCGGATATGGAAAGCTCAAGGCTCGTCGAACAGGATTCAAACCTTACAAAAGGTGCTCAGTTGAGGCCAAAGAAAACAGGGTGGGAAACACCAGCACCCAATGTGAAGAGAATGGAACCAAGAGGTTACGCCTGGAAGGGGAGGTTCGACTTAATATTTGATTTTGCATGCAATCAAAGGAAACCTTTGTTATTGCATGTAATTTCTAATTCTTTTCCCCATGTCTATTATTGTCCTTACTATGTTTTATTCAAGACTCCTGAAGCACACGGGACTTTTCGTGTAGCTGTGTACCATATTATTTTATCTGCATTGCTCATCACTATCTGAACCTGTGCAACTGTTCTTAAAAGACTCCCTTAACAGACTTCTAGACAAGAAAGTATTTGATGTGTTTTAATCTGCTACTTTCGTTCAAGTCATATTATTTTTCAATATAATATATATTTATGAATTTTTGGCTGCTGTGGAAGCCAAGGCCTCTTTTGTTGCTTAGCAAAAAATGAGGAGCTCCTTGTAGCTCTGTTTGTGCTGAATAGGACTACTTATGGCTCAGTCGCAGAGAGTAGATGACTTGATGACAGATTTTACTTTTTACTTTCATTTCTGGTTTGAGGAAAATTAAACTAGATGATCTTTTTAATTAACTTTTTATAATAAATAACTATAATTTTTAAAAATTAAACAAATGATCGTTTATCTAATAAATTGTTCGAGTTTATCAATGTTAAACTAGATAATTGATAAGCTCGATGAATACTTGTGGTCATTTATTTTAAAAATACTTTTAAAAAGCCTATTTATCTCTAAATACTTATGTTTTATTTGCATAATATGTGTGCTTTCTTGCTTGTCTCCCTGTTAGTCATCGACAACATGACTTGGAGTCGAGTTGAAATCTCTCTCTCTCTCTCTCTCTCTATATATATATATATATCTTCAAAGCTGTTTGTTCTTTGACGAGAGTACAGGACTGGACAAAAGAAAAATGACACGGGATATGATAGAAATAAAAAAATATATCTTTCATTCAGAATCCATGCAATTTTACGTCTACATACATAGATGATATTTATGAACTTCGTACGTAGAAGAGATCAAAATAATTAGGTAAATAAATTAAGTAACAACATGAATAGGGCTACTTAAAGAGCATATTTCAAAATGAGGTAAATAACGTATTTATGATGTAAATATCTTCATTTCAACTCAAATATTTGTTAGAAAGAACAGTTGAAACCACCAGTTACGACGATAAAAAGTATAAAACTCACATGTTATAGTAAAAAACAAAAAATTACTACAGTATAAAACTCTCATTTGTTATAGTTCTTAAACCAAACCGTTTTTTCAAACCACCCAAAAAACATGGTTTTTACATTTTAAAAAAATTAAAAAAAAAGTGCTACTCACCCTTTTCCCAAAAGTAAGACGCACACACTTCCTTGGCAATCAGCCATATAAACGAGCAATTTCTCTCAACTGAATTGTGCGCATTTTGGGGATACAACTCTCAATCCGAATAACCTTGGTAGACTTTTTTTCCTTTGATATATCCCCTACATGCACAAACTACAAAGCCACGGTATGAACTCGACGGCCATCAGACCAATGCTATGATGCAATATTTATGTAAATTAGCGATAGAAGCCAGCTGTACAAGTTTCTATTTATATTTACAATTCTGCTTCAAACAAAGAATAGAAAGTTCATTTACACAAACGGAAGAATAGTTATTCGTTCCATATTGCCAACAATGTAGAATATTTTTTACCCATATATTAGACATCTGTTAAAGTTCTCTCAATTTCCATCAATCAACAGAACTATAACCATGTCACAGAGTAAAAAACTGCCTGCTGCATCCCACACCAGTTTACGGGCAAGATGCCGTAACAAAAAAGATGGGGCCCCAATTATGGCTGTGCAAAACCAGTTGTGTATTTACTTACTTTGAAGGAGTGTTGAGGAATTGTTTCAGAGAAGGCTGACTTCAATAAGTTAGTATGACGTGAATTCAAGTTCGTGATGTAGTGCTGGATTCGCTTCTTGTTAGCAGGGGTCAATGAAAACGGAGGGTTTAGAGAAAGCGTTGTCTCTTCTTCTGCAATAAACAAAAGCAGACACAGTGCTTTTGAATATGATTCTGCTGCAGTATTGTTGTTTTCCACAAACTCAAACACCTGAAAAGCAGGCGAAGATTGCTTCAAAAAAAAAGAAGAAAAGAAAAATGGGCAAAGATTAATCCGTTGCCAAAAAAGAAAAGAGTGATAAAAAGGGCATTGCGGAAGCAGACTTACAGCACCGCTGGTCCCATAAGCTAGAGCTTTTTTGAATATTATTTCCATTGCATCTGGCATCTCAGCAGTCCCTGCAACGCATAATTGAGCCAATTCAAATCCCAGTGCTGAAAAGGGGAGATTTAGAAAAGAATGACATGAAGAAATTCAAGGAGGGGCTAACCGTCCATATTATGGATATGATGGGATAACTTCTCAGCACGATTAAAAGCAACAAGAAATGATTTTTCAGCCCACGAGGAAACACATGAAGGCCTGGCGAAATCAATGTTTTCTTCAGTGTCTGAGGACAAACCTGCACCTCCCCAAGCAAGTTTGGATTCGGTGACTATACCGGTTCCAGGTTCTTCATTCTGAGTGGTGGAAGCCAGCCATGTGCTGCAAATTTGAAGAGCCTTTTTCCATATAGCCAAAATAACCAGTTCAACTGAAAAGGACTCCAGAAAGAGTCCAGCATTATACTGCAAGTGAAGCAACTGCAACTTTTAATAAAAGAACGCAAAAGGGATTGAAAAATTATTGAAGATGCTCGTATAGATATTTGAAAGTTAAGAAAATGCAGGAAAAAGAAAAATCACGGTTTTGATGGTAAAGTGAAAAGTGATATCAAAACAACTCAAGACACATGGATACTCACCGAACATGCAGACATGTTTTTCGGGAAGCTTATTAACACAGCAGGCCATTTTGCAGGATGCACGTAGTTGTAGTCTAGTAAATTGTCTACCCATACAAATTGGATTATGAATTAAAATGGTTCCTCGTAAATAAAAAATTATTGGCTGTCTTAGTACTTGGTGCCTAAAAAGATTTCAAATCCAGATTGTAATTCAATGATTGCATATTTTCATGCATTAGTATTACAAAGGAAATACATAAAAGAAATATGTATCAAAATATGCAACACACCTTTTCTAGTGATACTTCTGCCAGAACCTGAACGTACAGACGCAGCAAGCGGATCCTAGTAGACGGATGCAATATAGATAATCCTTGCAGTTCCCTTAATATAGTTGAAGTGCTTGATATTGGCAATAAATCCGCCTCGTGCTTCTGCGAGATCTGTGCAACATCAACGGAACTGGAAGTTAGCTCCTTCGTTGACATAATCGATCTACCCTGCGTATTCTGCTCTGGAGTATGGGAAGAAGCTCCAGTTTTGAAATCAAATTGCGTTGATGTTTCAGGGTAACAAGAGATACATTCCAACGAAGCAGAATGAGCATTGACGAGGACATAATCCTTCTCAATGGACTCCATGGAATTGAAAACTGGATGCACAACCACATAAACAAAGGATTTCAAACAAAGAACATGCTTTACTAGAAATATTTGGACAGAAAAGGATAACAAAAAACAACCTTGACACTGATTTGATGAATTGGGTTCTTGATCGGTACATTTCCTTGGCCCATCACTAGCAATATTTGGCATAAGCCCATAAGCGCTCTTAGTGCCCGATGTACCTTCACCATCTTTTCTGTGCAATACTATGACTTCATTTCCAGTTGAAAACTTCGAGCTCGGGCTTCCGCTACACAAGTTCAAAGGAGCAGAAGGCAAATGTGACATATCAGAGGCAGAAGAATTGGACCGCTCAACAATCATATCCATTGGAACAAATAAAGAAGACTGTTTAACATCAGGCATTGGCCTACAGGTATAGAAGAGAAGCTTTTTTAAGTTGATGATGTGACATAGGAAGCTAACTAACAAATAGAGCAGAAAATATTATAGTCACCCGTATAACAATAACAACAACCACCAAAAAAAAAAAAAATTACCTTGGATCCATAAGGAACTTGTGAGTAAAAAACTCCTTGAATGTTAGCCGCTCAACTGCAACATGAAGATTTAACTTACATGATTTCTATGGCACTAGTAGTTACATACTTAAACAAGCTTGAGCTCTGTTGTAATTAAATAAATGTACACACAGCGGACACCATTCAACCTCTCACTAGAACAAGTACCTGGGTTTTGACGTAAAAGAGATCTGCACAGATCTACACAATCTGGATGCAAATCTTCCAGAGCACCATTGGGAAACTGCAGCTCAGTGGATGTTAAGATATTCTGGAAAAGCTGTATACAGAGATGAATCAGAAAGGAAGAAACTCGCATATAAAGAATACCTTATTCGTAATCCTTTCTTCTTCTCCTTTTTTTTTTTTGGGGTTATCCCTAGCCCTTTGCAGCACTGTTGGTTTAATAATATGCGTCACAACGGTCAAGGTTTTACCTGAAATTGACTATTGCCATTAAAAGGGGGCCTCCCAGTCACCAACTGAAACAGAATTGCCCCAACACTCCATAAGTCGGCCTGCAAAATATGTAAATAAAAAAATATGAAAAAGACAATATAATAGCTGAAGGGTATGAATGAATGGAGACAATATGATGTCGCTTTTATGTTGCATTACCTTCGCATCGTATTTTTTGTTCTGGATAATCTCTGGAGCCATGTAAAGTGGCGAACCACAGAGTGTGTCAGCCAAACATAGAGGTGTCAAGGATCTGGTCAACGGTACATCAATGAAATGACCCGATGTAAATGACAATCTTTAAAGTTTTTAAGCAAGGGAACTTCTAGTCTCTAGGTAAAAGTGTAGATGACAATCTTTGTGCCAAATAAAGTAGCGGGAGACTTTTAAAAACCTGGATTTTTCCAAAGAAAGTTGGATGTTTTACCACAGAAATAATTACCTTGCAAAACCAAAATCCCCAATCTTCAATATTGGGAAGGATTCATTACTTGACAAAAGTAAGTTCTGTATGTTTGAACCAAAAACAACAAGGAAATCATTAAAAACAACAGAAATTACAAATTTCAAATGAGGAAAAACTTGTGGACTATAATCAGAAGTTAAATACTCAATTTCAAATCAAATTCCAAACCACTGAAACAAACAGAAGAGCACAAAAACTCACAGAACTTCAAATAGAACAAGTGATTCGTGTACCATTAGAATTTTTTATGCGAACAAGGGATTGATCATGAACTAAAACCTTAACTTTGGATAGGTCAGAACATATCAAGAATGCAATCTCACTGAACTATTTTCTTTTTCCTTTGATAACGTCACATAACTATTTGTGTTTGATGTTTCAGAAAGAAAAACAAAAAATACCTGTGGTTTTAAATCTCTGTGAATGAGGTGCTTTTCTTGAAGCACTTGCAATCCTGCAGCTGAATAGGGCAAATCCAAATTACACCCAAAAAAAAATCCATTACTTTTTTAGTCACCACATGCAGCCAACAAAAATAAGGGGAAAAAAAACTAAATAGAGCAAATAATAATAATAACAATAATGTTGAGGAGTTGTCAGATACTGGAGTGCTGATGTGGCAGCACGGGAAAGGCTCTTGTTTTGTCCAATCAGATTTGCTCTTTGTAACGGATAGTTTAGATAGTTGTTAGAATTGGTTATAAGCCTTGTAACCGAGTTTGTTGTAGAGTTAGTTTTTCAAATTACTTGTAGAGTGTTAGTGAGAGAAATTGGAGCGAGAAAAATAAGAGAGAAGAACTCTGATTGATATATGGGGTTCTTTGGGTTTTGGATTTTCAAGAGTCTTGGTTTGTCATTGTAAGAAAACGTTTTTCTTTTCTTGATGATGAACTAAGAGGTTTTCTGTTCTGTGGTTCTCGGTTGAAGAAACCACTGCAAGACTTCTGTTTCTTGTGAT
This sequence comes from Artocarpus hirsutus, assembly GCA_946598075.1. Taxonomy (NCBI): domain Eukaryota; kingdom Viridiplantae; phylum Streptophyta; class Magnoliopsida; order Rosales; family Moraceae; genus Artocarpus; species Artocarpus hirsutus. Next base: position 55,788 of record CAMOHE010030559.1, read on the forward strand.
TGTTATTATTCTAATTTCTCATCAAATAATAATAATAATAATAATAAACTCGTCTATAAAGATACTAAAGATCCAACGCACAGAATATACCCACCAGCCAAACAACTAATCATTAATTGCGTCAAATATAGCTAAAGTTTATTCATTTGCCAAACAAACATGCCACTAAACCAAAGCTTTCAACTTTCATCATCAAACTTGTGCAGACAAAATTTGCAAAGATCAAATTTTTACCAAAAATAGTAATAAAGACAAACTCAACTCCAAAACTAATAAAAATCATCGTTTAGTTTACCCAAGTGTCGCATGAAGTGCCGGGCAACAGCTTCAGAAACTTTGTCATGGCGATGGATATAACCAGCTAGGTCACCACCTTCACAGTACTCCAAAACAAGGTAAATTTTATCCTCCGTCTGCAAAAACCCAAACGAGCCAACCTTAAAATCTCCAAAAATAATAATAATAATAATAAATCCATACGGGTACATATCAAATATGGCGATTTTTGTTTTTTTTTTTTTTTTACCTCGATGGCTTCTTGGAGGCGAATGATGTTGGGGTGATTGATGGTGCTGAGAATGGAAATCTCCTTGAGCAAGCTCTCGCTGATTTTGGGGCTGAGCTGCTTCTTGTCAATCTCCTTGACGGCAACTTCGTCGCCCGATTGCCGGTGCCTCGAACGCCACACGACGGCGAAGGAACCCGACCCGATTCTCGGCCCCAGAATGTAGTCTCCAACAAGACGGGACTGGTGGCTGTTGGGCCCATCACCGAGATCCATCGTCGTCTGGATTTGACCCCCCAAAAACAAAAAACAAAACAAAAAAACACGAAAATATTGCGGCGCTGGGTTGGTGGGTATTGATTTTTGAATGATTTTGTCTAATGGGTTGCGTTGAAGGCCAACGAAGACGGCGAGTCTGGCACCGGCGGCGGCAACGGTGGTGGGTTTTTGGAGAAGTAGGTGGCCGTGGTGGTGGTGGTGATGGTGGTTATAAATGGAGGAAGAAGAATCATGGTGAGATTGAAAGTCGAAAGTGAAAGAAGGGAAAGGAGAGTGTTGAGTTTTTCTCTTTACTTCTTCTTTGCTTCGTGTGTGGAAACGACGCTGATGGTTTGTGAAAACTACGTTTGTTTCTCTTTTGAAGGGAGAGAAGAGAGAGAAAGAGATATGCACCTTTTTTTTAATATTTTTTTTTGGTGCTGGGGGATATTGGGTGGAAATTTGAAGACAGAGTTTTGATAGGGGAGAGAGACGATGCTTGCTGAGTGAGCGGAAGGCTTATCGTACAAGGCTTCAGTAGAGTATATTGTGACGAGCTTACTTTATCTGAATATACTCAAACGGCTTTAACACGTTCTCGATGTTAAGTTAGTCTAACTTACTCATATACTTATATAGAGTAAAAAAAAATACAAGAGAATGAGAAGAATGAGAACTCTGAAAGGAATATGTATTAAGTTAAGAGATCTTTATAAGGCTTTGAGCTTCTTATATTTCCTTGGATTTCTTTGATGGATTTACAAATGAGGGATTGGTCCTATTTATAGACACCCTTCTAACGAATAGACGGTCAAGATTGCTTTGATCCTACGGTTGTTATTTACTCTCTCGAATTTTCTAGATATACATTTGCTTTTTTTTGCACACATAAAAGATATACATTTGCTTTATTTTTGCATAAAAGAGTACTTTTGCATATCTAAAGTCATCCATTAGCACAACTGAGAAGTCCATATCTTTTATTTTTGCACACATAAAAGATATGCATTTGCTTATTTTGTTTGTTAACCTACACTTTTTTATGTCTAACTATTTTAAGATTTATAAAATATACAAATTTACTATTTTAGTTAATAAATTAACTATTTTTAAACAAAATGCAACACAAGCATACCAGGGTTGGGTTTGCAAAATATAAAATGATGAAAGAAACAAATAGTTTCAAAACTATACTCTGAAAAGGAAGAGAAAAAAAATATTTGAACTGATGACACAATTTTAATTCTAGATGTATAATTTTCTTTTTAGCTTTTTTTTCAAAAGTTCTTTTTATTATTTTATCTTTTTTTAAAATACTCACATGTTATTATTATGTTAGATTATGTTTAGAGGATTTTTTTAATTAAAGAGTCAAAAACTGCATACTTTATTTTAAAGGTTAGAGATTATAGTAGACAAATGAAGCTCAAGGTTAAAAAAAAAGTAAAAGGAAAGAAAAGAAGGGAAAAATTTTTAAAAAAATAGAAAAAAGTTATTTTTTATTTATTAGAAAAATGTTGAAAGAAAAGAACGAAGAAAAAAAGCACCAAAACCATACGCTTTGATTGACAAAAAAACAAACAGTCTATTCCTCATCTATAGTGGCATAGCCACGTTAAGCTAAGTGAGGGCAGCTACTCCCACTAGTCCAAGTAATTTCTTTATGATTTAAGTATAATATGAAACTTTCATACATTTTTTTCTTATTTTGTCCCTATTAAAACTTATTATTGACAATATTTATATTAAAACCTTTTTAAAAAAATTTCAACTATGTCCATGAATTTCATCTTTTGAATTTTTAGGGCATTTAACCTTAGTTTGAAAAAAATTTACAGTTTAAACCAAAGTTCTTAAACAACCTATTATATTTCAATTTTAAAATACGAAATAAACAATAAGTCAATCATAATATTATATGAATTTATAATTTTGTAAATTGTATTGTAGTTAAAAATTTTTATTTAATTCATGCCCCCTAATAGAAAAGTTTCCTGGCTCTTTTATATATATATATATATACACACACATCTAATAATCTAGACTGATGACAATTTTAATTTCAAATGAATAATTTTTTTTTAGTTTTTTTTTTTCAAAATGTTTTTTATTATTTTATTTTTTTAAACACTCACTTGTTATTATTGTGTTATATTTTGTCTAGACAATTTTTTTAATTAAAGAGTGCAAAACTGCTTATTTTTATTTTAAAGGTAAGAGATTATAATAAAATGAAGCTCAAGAGAAAAAGAAAAGTAAAGCAAAAGAGAGGAAGCAAAAAAATGAAAAAAAAATTAATTCGAAAAAAAAAATTAGGAAGAAGAAGAAGAAGAAAAAGCACCAAAATGTGTGTTTTAATTGACAAAAAGAAGGAACAGTATACTCCTTTTTTATTCTTTTACTATAATACTAGTTGAGATACGTGCAATGCATGTATCAAGTTGTAATTAAAGTTCTTTAACGTGGACAATAAATAAAATATATGAATACAAAAAAAAAAAAACTTTAGAGATTTCAAAAAGAAAAAGGGTTATTTGCACAAATACAGAACTACGCATTTGTTTTATTTTGGTTGTCAAAATTCACTTTTTCAGATCTAATTATCCTAAGATTCATGAAACATACAAGTTTGGTCCCTTAATTAATAAATTGACTAGTTGTAAACAAAATGTAATAGGAGTAAAGTATAATAGGTTAGGGTTTACAAATGATAAAAAAGTAAAAAAAATAAATAAAAATATATGTTTAAAAAGGAAAAAAATTTTGGAAGGGTTTTTTATATTTTATTCAAATGTATTTTTTCCTTTTTACATTTTTTTTCAAAACTATTCGTTCATTATTTTAGCTTTTAAGACCCTCACATACTATTATTGTGTTAGATTCTATCTGAAATAGTCAGTTTATTAATTAAGGAGTAAAAATTACATATTTTCATAAGCCAAGTAAAATTTTTGTTTAGTTCTTCACTTAAGAGAAACAAAAGTGTGCACACACACAAAAATTTGAGCATGAAAGGGAAAAAAACCTACTAACCACAATACAAGTCAAAATTAATCACAAACAAAAAGAATATTCCAGTTAGAAAGTTAATATTAGAGTTTTAAGAATTTTATAAAAAAGAGTAACAAATCTGAATTTGAGAGAAAATGAAAGAGGAACAAAATGAGAAAAGGCATGAGAATGTAACGCATAAAACACTACGATAAACAAAATAAGCAAAAAATAAAGAACGAAAAAAGAAAAAGTTAAAATTATTTTGATCCTAATATATATATATATATATATTAACTTTTAACTTAAGTATAGAACACTTCGCTATACACTAAGAAAAAAGTATTTTTTATGTATTTTAATGTTTGATTTGCTTCGTGTATTTTTTTTGAAGGTTCATGTACTTAGTTTTTAAATTGTTAAAGACTAGATTTCATTTTCAATCTGTTTTTAAAAGTCATTAGTGAATATGCTATTAAATTTTGCAATTAATACAACGGAATTTGCTTTGAGTATTAATAATGATATTTTGAGAGAATGAGGAAAATAACATATTTTTGAAAGTTTTTAAAGTTAATACATGTTTTGAAATATTTGTCGTGAAGAGTAGATTTACGATGTTTATATACTATGTAAATTAAAATTATTTACATCTTAAATAAAGGAATAATTAAGTTATTTGCACCCTAAATCTATTTAAGCGTGTAAATAATTCCTGTAAGTAAGGAAGTAAATAAATTAGTTTCACTATAAATTTGCTATCTACCTCTAATTTTTTTAAAACCTGCTATTATTGCAATTAGTTTTAAAAAAAGTGTATCTAATAAAATTTCTCAATATATATTTTTTTTTTACTTTTAAATAAGAAGGGTATGAAAATAGTTCTTCAAATGGGAGACAAAAAGAGAGTAAGGTATAGAGATGAGAGAAGCATATCCACCCCTTCACATCCCATTGCCATCCCTATTTGTAAGATATGATGGTAAAAAATAGAGTTAAAAAAGAAAGAAAAAAAAAGGTAAAGCACGAAAACTGTGGAATTAAAAAAGAAAAAGACTTAAGTGGTTTTAAAAGACTTTGAGGGTATTTGGCATATTAATTTGAACCAAGAATAATGAAAAGTAAAAAAAAATCATTATGCAAGACTCTTATATGTTATAGTGTTTGAAAAAAAAAATAGTTTAGCAAAAAAAAAAAAAACAGTTAAAGCAATAGAAAGAGAGAGAGAAAAAAATAAAGACAAAAAAATATCAAAACACCAAAGTGGTGCACTTTAGACTAGTTTATAGTGTTTATCTAAGTCATAAACAGTCCAAAAAAAAAGTCATAAATAGTTTTTCAGGAAAGGGTTATCCATTATTAGTTCACCCTCATGATTAGACTGTGAAAGTTTTGGCAAAGGTTAAAACTGAAGGTACCTATTAATTAGTCCCAACCTTTGAGTAACTTATGTAACTTATGTTTAAAATAAAAATATGTTATGATACAAAGTTTTTAAATAATACAATATTTAAATTTATTTTTGAGTTTAAACTTATTTATCAGCACAAAAATATTTTGAGCCACAAATCAACTCTTTTTTTTTTAATTTTCATAAATGTAATCTTTAATATTTTTATAAATGTCACATATATTTATTTATGGTATAATTTAACATATAATATAAATGATTGTATGACATATACTTTTTTAAATATAACATAAATAAATACAACTTTCAAAATTGTGGCATAACTTATAATTTTCTTTTTTTTTATGGGTTCTATCTACGGACCTATGCCTATGGCTTTATTGGTTATCATAGTTTCTAATATTTGCATCTATATAGTTTGGTCCTTTTTTTTCAACGATCATTTTAAATTATTTTTAAAGTTGCTGTTGTTTTATTATTTATAGGGTGTTTGACATAATGGTTAGAATCATTATTTAAAACTGTTTTTATATAAGAGCTTTATATTGTAGTAATTTTTTTTACTATAACATTGAAAACTTTATACTGTTTATAACTAAAAAGTTAGTGAAGACTTTCCTTGCGAACAGCCTTTTATTGCCATTTCCAAAGTTGTCCTCGTTTCAAGCCATATCCCACTTATTCACCATCCTTGTTTCTACATGATTGTTGTTTTCAATATTAAAAAAAAACGATTATTGTTTTAATTCTGACGTCGTTCATTTAATTCACTGTCGCTTACAATAAAATAAGGATCGATAACGTTTTGCTTTTTTTCCCCTCTTTGAAAAAGGACAATAAGTCCCAAAAAAAGATGTTTTGAGATTTTGTTTTTTTGAGAATAGATGTTTTGAGATTTTTAGTAATTATTATGAACTCAACAGGATCCTCGTACCTCTTTCTTATCTGAGCTTCTACAAGGAAGCGGGAAAAGAAGTAATCATAAAGAGAGTATCAAGAATAATGGATTTAACTTATGATGTTTATATCATTCTATTATGTGCCCTTGATGTTAGATGGATTTTATACAATAATTATCCTAATTTTATTATATCTTTTGTTTCATTTCTTCTCCCTGAATTCCAAACACTCTTTTTTTTTTTTTTTTTTGCTTTAAATATAAATCCTCTAACAAAAGTTCCATTTAAGTTTGTTTACATTTATGACTTTTCATTACATGCACCTGTTTTTTTTCCTAGCAGTCCCTTCCATTCTTAATTTTTAATCTCTTCCATGCTCAAGTACTTTGAACATCTCTTTCTTTCTTTTCATTTTTTTGGGTAAATACTTTCAGCATATTTTTTTACTACACTATATACTAAGACAAAAAATAACCTAAAAACAAAGTGATAGCTTTTAATAGGAGATATAATTTTATATTCCAAGGATAGGTCTCTTGTTTCTTATCTCCTTTTAGCTTTAAACGAGTTTAATTAACCATTATAGAAGAATCAAACAAAAAGTACTTATCAAGAAAGGAAATAATCGGCGCAAGACCCTTTATTCACTATTATGGTATCCTAAATTAGCATTTCCAAACATTCTAATAGAAATATACTTGGAAAGTTCCAAATATTCTAAGAGAAATAAGAGAAATAGACATTTCAATTTCCTAGCCCTAAAAAAAAAGAGAAAAAGAAAAATCTGGCAGGCACTTGATGTGTGGAAAAAATAACTAGATTGCAACTTAGCAACG
>CAMOHE010030560.1:0-10093 GCA_946598075.1 Artocarpus hirsutus
TAATCTTAGTAAGTTGGAAATTCCACTTGTGCCAAATAACATCATCTTTTTGGCTCATGTAGAAGATTAATAACTCATGAATTCTTGGTTTAGCACATTAAATAATTATTTTTAATTATTTTAATGTACTATCATAACATTACATTATTACATGTTTCATAAATAAAGCACATAATTTTGTGCATTCACAACATTAATTATTTCTAAGGTCTTACGGCTATTAAGACCTTTAAATATGCGTGTTAATAAATGCTAAACTTGTACTTTCTTAAGTACTTAGCTAAGTCATGAGAGAAAAACCCTCAATTAATCATAGTTATTAACGTTTGAATTTTTCGAGTCGTTACAATCTAAGACCACCGTTTGAAAACAAACAAAAAAAAAAAAAGAGAAAACAAAGCAAAAAACTCATGAAGAACAAAAAGCAAAAAACCAACCTTTGTTTTTTCTTCAATATCCCCTGCCCAGAAACATCATCGGCATCATTAATTTGATTCTCCAAATTGAGACCCAAATCAAAACATCAAGAAATATCAAAAACCAAACCTCAGATGCACAAAAAAAAAAAAAGCATGTCCGTCCAGGAAAAGAGTAGTTAAAGAAGAAGAAGAAGATGAAGAAAGAGAAAAACCAAAAACAATAATAAAAATTAAGAAATAATGAAAGAAAAGCAACTGTAGAAGAAGATGAAAAAGAATTTCAGAAAGAGAAACTTCCGACGAAGACCATGACGACCAACCCTAAGACAAACAAGAAAGAAGGTATTTTTTTGTTTATTAGATTTAGGGTTTGATTGTTTGTTTGTTGGGATATATGGATTATGGTTTTATTTATTGGAAAAAAAATGCAAAATGGCATCGGAAAAGTTGAAATTGCTTTAGGGGCAAAGTGGAACATACAAAAAGTCCCACATCGGTTAGGTAGAGGACCGAAGAGCAATACTTATGTCCTGGGCTACCCACCTCTCAATAAGAGCTTTTTGGGAAGTGAAAAATGGTATCAGAGCGGGGTACTGCCTGCCTGGTGTGTGGACTTTTCACGGTCCAATGGGACCCTCAAGGGAGCGGTGTCCACGGTCCAATGAGACCCTCAGGGGAGCCGATCTGTGACGGGGGCGTCACGCGATTGGGTAGAGGAGAGTGTAACATGCAAAAAGTCTCACATTGGCTAGGTAGAGGACCGAAGAGTAGTACTTATGTCCTGGGCTGCCCATATCTCCATAAGAGTTCTTTTGGGGCCTGAAAAAAGGCACATAAGGTTAAGGATTCCGGTGATGAGCAACACCTCTTCGAATTTGAATTCAACAATTAATGGTCTTGAAAAGAAGACCAAAGTCAACGGCAGTTCAAGTGATGCTCTTCATCCTCGTTCATCTTCATGTCAAGTGTTGGAGATGGAGATGGTAATGGTGATGGTGATAGGTTTCAGAGAGAGATAGAGAGAGGAAATTGACCCAGGCAAGGAGGCATTGAGTATGGTCGCACGGAGGAGGAGAATATGACGAGGGGAGCCACCAAAGAGGCTTCTTCTTCTCTCCCCCCGAACCAACCTCCATTGCTAACTCAAAACTTAAAAAAAAAAAAAAAAAAAAAAATAAAAATAAAAAAAAATAAAAACCCTTCCCCTTTCCTCTCTGATCGAGAATCAGAACTCACAGCAACACACGAAAACACCATAAAAAAGACATGATTGAGAATCAAAACTCACAAATACAAAAAGAAATTTTGAGATTAAAAATCGTGTGTTTGATTGAAAAAATAAAATAAAAGAGACCCAAAACCAAAAGCAAGGAAAAGAATTTATGGATTCTCGTGTCTAGTCACTGGGTTTTTCTTTTTTAAAAAAATTTGAAATTAGATTTACTTTTATTATTTTTATTAAACAATTATTATTTTACATGTGCAAGGCATATGGTTGCTAAATTAATGGATGCCAATAAGTCCATCTCTTTCCACTTTTTTATTTAAGATCAATTGAGCTAAAAAGAGAATAAAGACCAACGAATAACTTCTTAAATAGTTTAAAAATCAGTCCAACAATTTACCCTAATTTCAAACATATTAAATAATCTGTAACTCCTGTGACAAAGTACCCGGAATTTTAAAACGTAAAATTCGTATTAAGCAGCTATAAAATGGAAAAGCAAAAAACTCTTTATGTTATTATTTCAGCCAAAATTATACGTATCATATAAAAAATGGTAAATTACTTGAGAGGTCTCAACTTTTTTTAAAATATATAATCCATCCTTCAAAGAGAAAAGCAACTTTAAAGACCCTTTTTTCCCTCTCTGATTCCATTTCGCTCTCCAGAAGAAAAGGTCTATTTTTATGGTCTCTCGCTGGAGGCAATTAAAGGCGAGCAAACCAACCGCATCAAATGCTCATCTACTTTTAAGAAATGGTAAATGTAAAACAAGATGCCAGTTTTTTGATTTATCAGATAACTCTCTCTCTCTCTCTTCTTTCTTTCTCTCTCTAAAGTCTTGTACAATATAACCCTTCCCTAACACTGACAAAGGACATTCATTTTTCATAGCTAAAATGTAAGTAAACGATTCCCTTTCGTTGTTGTTTTTCCATCGCCTTTTTCTTTTTCATCATTACAGATCAGAGAAAACCCGGAACAAGATTTTCAATTGTAAGTGAAGAAAAATAGTAAGTTAATAATAATAATAGAAAGGAAAACAATTTGGGAAACAATTTTTTTTTTTTTTTCAGTTTCAAAACCTGACTTCCATGGAAGAAGAAGAAGAAGAAGAAGAAGAAGAAGAAGAGTTTTCTACACAATTTGGGAAACAATTTTTCTTTTTCTTTTTTTTTTTTTTCAGTTTCAAAACCTGACTTCCATGGAAGAGTAAGAAGAAGAAGAAGAAGAAGAAGAGAATGATAAAAAACAAAAACAAAAAAAAAAAACCTTTTGTCAAACTATTTGAATTAAACATTCGATCGTGAAGCAATTTTGTATTTTTGTCAAAGAATAACTCATGTGCAGATCAATAAAATGGACGTCAAATACTTTTGCTCCGTTTGCGCTTAAAGTGAAGGTTAGATTTAATTTAGTTAAAAAAATATTGGAGATTAAATCGCACCATTTAAAAAAGGTTAGAGACCTTCAAGCAATTTACCTAAAAAAAGACTTCATTGAGCAATTTATATGATGATTGATGTATATGTTTTCACAGTTTAAAACTATACTTCTAACTTTAATGGGCTTTTGGTAAACAAAATAAGACAACCGTTCAAAATAATAAGGATAATTTAAATAGGCCAAATCGTAAGTTTTAAAAAATCAATCTTTTTTTAAATTTTAATTGTTTTGAGCCATTTTTTACGGGTTAAAATCTTTCACATTTTCATTTTACTTCTTAAACCATGGTTTAAATTGATGTTTTCAAATCCTAATTCTCTAATTTGATGTTTTATATTTTTACATTCTAAAAGTCAGTACAAAACTAACGTTTAAAAACATTTATGTTTAAAATTGTTAAAACCACACTAATTTGAACTCGTGTACTATATAGAACATTAGTGTTTAATTACTCTAGTATTTCATTCACATTAAGTTACACAGAAATATAATGAGAGATGATTATTAAAAAAAAAAAGGAGAATGAAAAAATGTTAGATTTTTGAAACTTTTTAACGTAAATATTAGATTTTAAAAATATTTATACTAAATAGCAGATTTAAACCTAATATATATTTAAAATTGTCAGTTTAAATTACAAAATTCAAAACCACACTAATTTGAACCCGTGTACTATATAGAACATTAGTGTTTAATTACTCTAGTATTTCATTCACATTAAGTTACACAGAAATATAATGAGAGATGATTATTTATAAAAAAAAAAGGAGAATGAAAAAATGTTAGATTTTTGAAACTTTTTAACGTAAATATTAAGTTCTGAAAATATTTGTACTAAACAGGAGATTTAGGATTACCATATAAATAAGAAATATTTATATTATAAACAAGGGAGTAAATATATTATTTGAACCATTAATTCATTTATTATGTATATAAGAATTATTTACATTGTAGACAAAAAAGGTAAATAAATTATTTACACTATAAATTTATAATTTGCTATAATTTTTTTTTAAATGTACTATTTAAAATAGTTTTGAAAAAGTGTCATTTCCGACACTTTAAGAAAGAGAGAAGATTTTTTAATTTATTTTCTTAAATAACTAAAAATTTTAAATCAAAAAGACTTTTAACTTCATATTAGTTTTAAACCTATAGATTTACTAAAATTAACCCTTTTATTATATTTTGAATATTAATTATGATTTAATTTTGGTTAAAAATTCAACCTAAGAAGTTTTTTCGTCACTATTTCATTCATCGGAAGGGACAAATGTAAAGAGGAAATTTTTGTAATCATAATCTTAAGAAAAACCAATAAGCTTTGTTTTTAATCGTATTAAGATTTGTCAATCCTCCATACTCTTTTTTTCTATGTGAGGTTTGATTTATAGTTTAAACCGTAGACCAAGTTAGAATCATACACTACTCTACGTGAGCAATACCGTGTTTATTACGATTAATCATCATTAGGGGCAAAAGAAATAAGGATATTGCAGTACCGTGCTTATTACGATTAATCATTATTAGGGGCAAAAGAAGTAAGGTTATTAATGATAATCATTACATCCGAGTTAGTGGACCGCGTATGTTAGGAAATTATGTGAATCGCATTAATTTTGGTAATGCGTGTATAACGCCTCCAACATTGACGTGGGAGGGGGAGGCTCTTTTTTTTTTTAAAAGAAAAAAATTTGCTTTTACATCTTTTTTGGGATTGTTTATCTAATCAAATCTTTTTGGGATCGTTGGGTCAATTAACAAATGATGAACGTGTCCATGCTGCATAGATTATATTGGCAAAGTTGACGAGAGTCCAGATGTACAAAAAATATATTTTTTTTTGGCTAAAATTTTGACGAGGTGCACATGAAATTGATGGGACTAGATGTAACCTATTAATCTTCTTTAAGCTCGGACAAAAACTAAGTTAAAAAACTAAATAAAAGGATGATGTTGGTGGTAAATTCATTTATATTATTTAACTTAAAATCTCTCTTTTAAATGGAAAAATTGTAGTAAACAACGTTTTTTATAAAACTAATTAGAAGTAAACGGAAGCTTTTTAAAATTGTTTATAGCATACAATAAACTTAGCTTCTGTTTGAAACTTCAGTTATAATTAAAGTTTTAAGTGTAAGAATTGTAGCATGTGAGAGTTTTACATTCATTATCGGCTCAACTATAAGATAGCTTAAGCAATTTTTTCTTAATTAGTGCTTAATTATTTAAGGTTTTACAAAATAAATAAATAAGTAAAGCAAGCTACGAAAAGTTTTGGAGAGCAACACATGAATTATTAGAAGTCGGAGTGATGATTAGCGTAATTTTAGGCGCTATCATCCTTGGAATTGAAAGAGAATATTTCAACAATTCCTGTTTTATTGCCTTTTTGTTTTAGACAATAAATTAATTTTTTACAATAGTTTTTTTTCCTTGTTTTGAGTCTTATAAGTAATTTTTTTAAAAAAATCATTATTTAATTATAGGTAGATGTTTATTTATCTTTTTATTTTGTTCCAAAAAGAACTTCAATAAAATGCTTTTTTTTTATTTAAAATACTATGTGAAAAATAAATTTATGTTTGTCATATTTCATAAAAAATTACAAGGATAAAGATATAATCCAAATCTCAACTAGAAATTAATTTTAAGCTTCTTTATAAGGCCCCTATTATTATTATTATTATTTGGCTTAAGGCCCCAAAATTGCTTGAGCCGATCCTATCTACACTGTAACAATTTTTTACTTTTTCACTGTAGTTGTTGATAGTTTTACACTATTTACAGTTGTAACTAATAGGTTGAAACTGAAGTTTCAAACATCCTATTGAAGGGGTTGGGAAAATTTATAGCCCATTTGATACGTACGTCCAAAACGGTTTAAGCCAGTTCAAATCATAAAGGTGATTCAAACTAACGTTTGACGGAGTATTAACTAACACCAATTCAAACCATGGAGGTGGTTTTAAACCAACCAAAACTCCAAAATCCAAATTTTAGCCCATCTCACGTTCACACGATTTGAACCATTTTCTGCTGTGACCGACCTATAGTTTTGTTTAGGGTCAAATTGAAAAGTTTAAATTGAAAAGTTTTCTTTTCTCAGCCAAATTAGTCTTAAGAAAAAAAATTATCTTGGTGGCATTCTAAGCTCTGAGATATGCAACACAAATTTATCAAAATGAGGATTTACTTGCAACAATCATTTACATCTATTTTCTATTTTATTTTTGAATCTTACAAAAGATATATATCTCTAGTTTTAAATACTATGGTTTATGCTGCTGCTTTTTTCACGTCTTCGGAGCTCTTCTCACACCCCTCACAAACCTTTGGAGAGGAAGCTTGTGGAGTGGATATTGAAGCTAAGTTGATCAATAGTCCACTGTAAAATGAATCATATTAATAATCACATGGCATCAACGTATGCGAATTACTTTCAATATCTGAGCCTGTTAATCTCATCCTGCATCTCTTCCTAATTTTGTCACCTTCAACATCCTGCGTCTGTTCTCCTTTCTCTACTTGTGCTGGGCCTACATTGTCAACCAAATGCTGCGTGACATTGACACGTGTATTTCTAACGCGCCTGTGCTTGTGTTTCGCCTTGTGAACATGATGGAGATGGTAATTATAATCAGCTTCCCCCCTTAAAATTGTTTTGCCTGTGATCATTGTGGATGCCTTTTCTCCTATGATGATCGCTGGACTTGTGATGCCGCCTCATTCCATGCCTCTGATTATGTTTGTTGGCATGAGTGTGGTGGTGGTGGTGGTGGTAGTAGTGGTGGTGGATATGAGCTCCACACCTTTGAATATTCCGCATAATATCGATATCGGTCCAACAATTATCTTCCCAGCAATCATAAAGAGGATCAAAAAGTCCCTTCTGGTGTCAAAGCCCTAGTAGCACAATCACTGCAGCTCAAAGGACGTTGTAAGTTTTAAATTCTTCTAGGACAAAAACAAAAAGGATGTTTTACTTGTCTTATAAACAAAAAGGAGCAGGTAGCCTGTTGGAAAGATTGACAAAAATAGACCAAACATCACCATCCAACTCATGCATATATCGGATGTGGCATTTGAAGTCAAAGAATCCTTAGCATTTCCTTCTGCCAAACAAAAAAGGATAAATTTTGGTTGTCATGGCCAGGATATGAAAATGAGGAACTAAAAGCCTGGTTTAGGCAAACTGAAACAAAGATGAGACAAAATAACCTGCAAGTTTTTCCAGTAACGAAATCTGTCAAGCCTTTCCACACTTCATTCCAGATGCTTTCAATGGTCTCAATCAAAGAAACCACTTATGCCCTTCTTTGGTGGATGAAAGGGAGTACTCTGCACCAAATGAATGACCTCACAGGATTCATATGAAATCATAGAGATCAAACTGGCAGATAATGCATGAATAATGATCTACTATGATTGTAACCTTTAGAGATCTAAACTCAAACCGAAGACATATCTTCCAATTTTTTTTTGCTATTAAAAAAACATTTTAGGGGTAGAAGGTGGAGTTGTCAGATGACTTATAGGAGGCAAGTATCCCCACGTGGTATATGGATTTCTCATTAAGTGGATTGCCCTATTAGTGGCAGAATCGGGAAAATTTTTCAGCGGGGGTTACTAAACAAAAACAAAAAATAATTTTTTTTAGAAATGAGACATAGCCACATAGTTATAAATTTTAATTATTTAGTAGAGACACAAGTAGAATTTGTTCATGACATGATTTACAATAAAAAAGAAAAAAAAAAAAAAACCAGCAACCATAAAAATTGAAATCTCGAAATACCCCCACTCAACTATCTGTGACTACATCAATAATTTGCATCACCCTATTCAATGTGATGGGCCGGGACTGACACAAATCTAAGACTTTATTCAAGACTTTGTTGAGAAAAATGTCCCTGTCCACCTACTTTCCATAGTTCTTTTATAAAGAAATTAAGATGTATACAATATATTAAAATAAATAAAAAAAAGGTATGAATGCATGTACCTGTGTTCCGCTGTCAAGGACAGTTGAGGTGGTAGCAAATTGGCATTCGGCTCTATCCACTTCATTATAATCAGAGTACTTAAAAATAGCTCTATTTAACTCAAGCATCAATCTAAGATCTCATCATCACGATAGTTCTGATTTATACTGATCACTTATTAGTCTTTGCTGCACATGCATACTTTACAGCTTTATCAGGCGCCGCGTAGAGCTTAAATGATCGGATTATCTCTTTTTTGGCTTCATAATAAAGAATTGTTCCTAAAGATAAATATTCTTCATCAAAAATTCTTTCACTTTATTTCAATACAAAACGCAATCAATGTTCAACAGAGGACAAAATATAAAATCAATATTTCCTCCATGGGTGTAACATCTTTGGAGAATCAAACTGCAGCATACGAAAATCCATCACAGCTCAAATGATGTGTTCCAGCATACGATCGTCAAGAATAAAGTTAATAATATAAATACTTCCAAGAGACTTTAATTAACTGATTTTGATTTGGGTTTTATTTGGACGCTGGTTTTCAATAGTAAATCCAGTCAATCTCTAAGAAGTGCAAAAGTAACAACACTACTTGACAGTTAATACTTTCTGGACAAACTGATTTTTGGTAAGAATAATTTAAATGAATTTATTTATTTAATTTTGTTTTTTAATTATTTTTTTTGAATGATAAATTTTATATTCAAATTATTTATTTGTTTCAAAGCCTAGTCCTAGAGTCTTTAGTCTTAGAGTCTTTCGCTCACTTTTTATTTATTTTCAAAACCCTTCTCCTCTAGGTGGAATCCATCTTAAGACCAACGGAAAGTCCACTGATTGGACTTGCGAGCAGTAGAAGACCACAAGTAGGCTATTTATATCATTTAATCAAGGCATGTATTATTTTAATTTTTCTTTTCTCATTGGACTGTGGTTGTAGATTTAATTATTGTTGATACTATGTGTGTGCATAAGTTGTAGGCCTAGTTAGACCCAACACGTATTCCCCCTCCTTTGTTATTTTTATTTTATTTTATTTTTCCCTAAACCGTTTTATTATTTTAATGATCGCTTAATAGGTTTTAAATTTATTACATTTTAATAATTAATTAATTCCTTAAATTGGTAGATTTTAACTAAAACTTACTTAATTAAATTAATTAATCCGTCATGTTGCCTCCCGGGTTTCGGGGCATGATAGAATGGTATCAGAGACATGTATGCCCTAAGGAGTAAAAATGTAATGAGTTTTTGAAGACATTTTTATCAATAAAGAATTCATTTATTATTCATATACCAAATCTTGTCCTCTTTACGTTCATATTTGTTGAATGTATGATAATCAAACAATAGTCTGAGACTGTCGGTCTAAACCTTTAAGAATTGGGCATATGATGGACAGATTATGCAGAAGACACGATTCTTAAGGTGACGGTCTAAATCATAAGATCCGCAATCGAGGGAATAAAGTTGGGCGCTTTATTCATGTAAAGATTGTTATGTTGTCTATATCCCTATTGGGAGATGGTTTGTCTTAACCATCGGAGGTGGACTCCGTGAATAGAAACATTGGCACATTGTCATAGGTGACGATGTGTTGGATCGGGACATAAAGTGAATTGATTTGGATTAATAATTCTGTCTTGGCAAATCGATTCACTTTAGACAATCATTTGTATTGCATCTTAATCCTGAGATGACTAGTGGGCCCGTTGTCTTGACTTGTGTCTTTTGATGTGCCAAAGGGTGACACCCACATCTTAATAGTGGTATGCATGCCGGTACGTTGGAGGCATGACTCTTAATAACGTAGACCTGTTATTCATAGATATGGAATCCATAGCTCCTCTTTAGGAGTAGTGATATCCTCTTATATGCGCTATCCTGTAATTGGAAAACTGGAGCGCTCAACCATTTGGATACATAGGTGTAATTGAATGGTATACTGTCTTTGGATGGTAAGTTTTCCAATGGTGAGATAATGGAACGTAAGATAAAAATAATTG